>OZ025243.1:81724212-81751712 GCA_964019155.1 Osedax fenrisi
GTCATTTTTTTAAATAACTAACTTATTGTTAAAAATACTAGTATTTTCGTAATTAAAAACTTAGTTTTGACTGACTCTTACATAAGGCGCCGCGCATGTCAAACGCGCTCATAAACGCGTATACAATATAACGTTGTATACTTAACAATACCCACTCCTCATACACATGTGTAAGCTGTACGAATATCCATAATATCCAATATACATCGTACATACATTGTTGATGTTTACTTTCACTCACACACATACACACATACATACGCACACATACACATATACATACGCACGCACACATACATATATATATATATATAAGGTATAATATATCACGCCTGCTTTACGATACATAAATTAGCTGAGTTTCACGAGTTCGCCACTGATTAAAGACGTATGCAGTCGGCAAAGACACTAGAATCAGGCTAATAACGTAGTGTCTTTGATATACCTATTTAGTTGCTCTGACCATTAGCGATTACTGACCGCAGAGGTTTTAGAGAAAGAGAGTATATTTCGTTGTGTTGACCAATCAAATCACAGCGAGTACAATAGCAGAACTATATTAGTTATATATTCGATAAACTAATGGACTATTCTATAGTTTTTAAATGAGGTCATCGTGGAAATATCGTTAAATCTTGTTAAATATCGTGAAATCTCGTGAAATATAGTAGTCCCTCAATTAATATAACACCGTGGTGGTTTGCGGGAATTCTATGTACGGGCACATACTATTCTATACTTAAGTTATAACACTTATAAGTATATATATATATATATATACACTTCTATTTATATATATAGTCGTTAACATATTATCAAGCATGTTTACGAATGTCTAGGAACCAGTCATTTAGTATCGACATCATAGAATACGTATGTATATATGTATGCCTATAGTATATATATATATATATATATATATATATATGTGTATATGTATATATATATATATATATATATAATGACATACAGATATACGCATTAACACGTAGTAGCTGTCGTTAATCTGGCGATATAGTTTTATTTAACAACAACACAATCAAAACGATTATTTTATATTTCTAATATTACACATATTTATCTACGTCTTTGTACGAACTCATTAATTAGTCTATAAATATGTATACATAATGTTTTTATAACACCAGGTAATAAAGTAATCAATTATAAATTATATTATATATATATATATATATATATATATATAAATATATTAACTACAATATATTATCATTGATCATATTATATAATATACTATATAATAATGATATAGTAAACCATTATATACACAACTTGTATAATACAAGTATAGAAATCCACTTTATAACAATATGTTTAGGGGAAAGTCCCCGATTATCGACCCCCTCTCGTATCTCAGTAACTATAATAGATATCAAAAATAATATATACACGAACTGTTAGAAATTTAATGATAAATATGAATAAGTATTTTGTTTTAAAAAATATGTAATCATAAAATTATTATTTGATAAAATGTAATATTCTGTTTTTACTTTTTAAATATTTGAATAATAACTCTTTTTAAATCATTATAAATACTTTATTATTTAAAAGAAAACTTAATACTGTGCATAATATTGTATACAATATTATCTATAGATCAATAAAATGTTTATAACTATTATAAAAATAATTTAATTTTAATAAATATTAACTAATATATCTTAATTATAGCAACCCATATGATTTTCCTATTACCGACCCCCTAAATTACCCTAATACCGACCCCATGTGATTTATAATATCCAATCAAAATAGATCCATATTTTACTTTAAAATATGTCGTAAGTTGTTTGTGTATCATTGATATAGATTAAGGATTCATGATTACATTATATTATATACATACTGATTAATAAATAAATATTAAATAATAATATACACTATTTCAATATAATTACTATAAAGTTTAAATTTAAATTACTATTAAAACATAAATTCAATACAAAATAAATTGCGTGAATGTTATAATTAATTATATTTATGTATATATACTATTTGTATTGGATATTATAATACTGCAATTATTTATACCACGATTATTTTAGGGGGTCGGTAATAGAAGAAGGGGTCGGTATTAGACACATGTATCCGATTACCGACCCCCTGTTTATTATTGTAAATATAATTATATCAAAATTTTAAAATAGCCACATTATTCATTGCCATAATAGTACCCTAATTACAAAATTTCAAATAAATATATTTAATATTGAATAAGTTATTACAAATAATCATTTATGGGTCGGTAATCGGAGACTTTCCCCTAAATTATGAATATTTCTATATTTTTATAATGAAATTTCAATATTACGTAACGATCATGATGTTCTAGGTATTATTGGTATTCACCTACATAGGATACATGTGTGTAGGTATTCCTATAGATATAATTTATTGGATTTTTTAGATTTCAATAAATATATATTTCATAATATATATATTAATGCACACTGTGCACTGCACAGTAAATATATATATATATATATATATATATATATATATATATATATATATATATATATATATTTCGTAATATGCAGTTATATTAGAATTATGTAATATATTAATTTATTTTGTTTATTGTATACCTATAGGTATCCAGATACTTAAAAAATACACGAGTCAACTTCTACTGACAATATATTGTGCAAACTTTCAGAATATACTGGTAATTCTAGTATATTCTATATATATCATTGATCGGTGTGTATCAAATGATTTATTGTTATTGCATTGATATTCAAAGAATTTGATATATATAAAAAAAAGTATAATTATCATAATAATCTATAGTAGACATAAACAAAATAAATTAATATATTACATAATTCTGATATTACTGCATATTACGAAATATATATATATTTATTGTGAAATTACATAGATATTATGAAATTTATATTTATTGAAATCTAAAAAAATCTAATAAATTATAGAAAAAAATATACGAAATACGAATTAGAATGAATGCCGTTATTATCTATATTTAAACTCGAGGAGTTATGCAATGAAGTCGCGTAATATCGCCCCATCTTAAAGTGTGAAATAGCAATACATATAGAGGTATGTTCTATAGTCCAATATACCAGTATACGTATATATATACTTGTATATCTATAGATTTTATACTATATATAGTAATTCTATAGAAGTCTATAGACTTATACACATATATACTCAAACTTCTATTGAATATATGCATATATGTCATAAATATACCTGTGTATACACAGTATATATCAAATATATATCTACTAGATATATACAGGTATATTTATAAATATTATATTAATATTAATATTATAATTATATTAAGATATTATCTAGACATTTATAACCATGCACCTGGATATTGAGTCACATATATGATTCATATATATCCTATATGACTATAGAGCTCTATACATATATTTATACAAGGTGCCGACCAGGTCCGACCTATATGATAATATATCTCTAGACCTAATATATATATATATATATATATATATATATATATATATATATATGACTATAGTCTAATGATAGATGCATATAGCTAGAGAGAAACGTTCTCTATAGCTCTATGGCTAGATGTGTATACTTAGTCTCTATATCTTTATACTTATATACCTATATACATATACATATATAACTAGATACTTATATACATATACTATATATATATATATATATATATATATATATATATTTAATTTTCTACTAACGTCAGATTTTATTTTATAATATTTAGACCAATGTTCATCTCCTGTAAATAAAGAAAACCACGTGAGCGTTACGCAATAATTAACATGACAATAACGTGACGTAACGACGCAAGAAGGGATACAACAAAGATGGCGGCGGGGACGGGGGGAACGCTGCCTTCACTAACGGCTTAACAATAGCTTAATAACAATAACGCCTTATAAGGAGCGGCGAGTACTATTAACACGACCGCGTATCGGTTACAAGCGCGACACAATACACCTATTGTTATAGCTCTGTAGAGGTCGCATGTGTGTACTGGATACCCCACCTCGGGTGGTCTACCGTACTGCTCACGTGTGACGTAATAGTAGGTGCGAGTGTGACCTCGTGACCTTACCCATCATCGTTGAATATTATTTACCCTCGCATCCCCTAAACAGCCCTTTGCCATTATCAGTCGTTCTTTCCGAAAAATAAAAATCATCTGCTCTAACGATTTCATCGGAGACTTCCCCTTCTTCCCAAATAACTCCTCCGATAAATTATGTACAGCTCTCTCAGCTAGGACGTAACAAAAATAAACTTTCCTCGACCTTCCACCAGATACCCTATCTTCAACTTTCGATGATTACTACCTTCATAAGCTCACAAGTCCTTTCGACAATCACCATCATATCCTTATTTAATAATCCACACCTTTCTAACTCACTTCATTTATTCACAATGCCTTCCTTAAAGCAACTAAAATGTCATCTCCTCTTGATCATATTCCTATTACCCTTCTACACGAAATCGCCGACTCCATCAGCTTCCCCCTCAATAATATATTCCGCGAATCCCTCGAATCCGGCAACTTTCCAACTTCATTGACTACCGGTTCGCCATAGAATCCTCTATAACACCCTTCTACTGGCACATAAAGCAATCCACCATGCCTATCATGAATACCTATCATCCCTACTTAAACTTAAATCACCAACTTGTATCGCTACACGCTCCACATTTACGTGCCTACTTCAACTTCCTCCTATACATAACTTACATTCAACTAACACTCGCGCATGGGCAATATCCATCCCATACTTCTGGAACACTGTCCCTACACCCATCCGTACTACACCATCAACTCCAAACTTCAAGAAACTACTGAAACTACTAATTTATTTAATCTAAAACATTAATTTCAAATATATATATGGACAATTAGCAGTCCCAAAACCGAAAAATGTAAAATACATGTCCTTGTATGTATGTATGTCCTTTGAATAGTGATGCAATGATACCTTATTAAATAATGTTTATTATAGGATAATATATAATAGGTTAATACTTGGTTGTACATTTATTGAGTTATACATATATATATATATATATATATTATATAAATAAACTTTCAATTCAATTAAATTCAATATATATATATATATTACATATATTATATCATATATATATGATATAATAAACATTATTTAATAAAGTATCATTGTATCACTATTATCAGTATTAAGTAAATCTTATTGATTACATACACTCTACAACCCCTATACTTGCCACTAAACTTGCCACACCCGCAAACTTAACAAATAGGTCAACAGACTTGCAAACACTTGACACTACCTCGCGAGGTCCGCAAGTTTATCTGCACTTCTAACGCGTGTTCAGCGGCGGACAACTACGGCCTATAGGCTAGCGTATATATAGCCTATAGGCTAGCGTATATCGTTACTGGGTTGATCAGTTGTTCCATGAGCTCATGCCTATAGCTAATATATTCTTAGAGCTAGCCTAGGATAATCTGTATAGCTCTAAATATATCCGTAATACTACGTAATGTTGTTTAGTATAATCCTATAGGTATACATCCTGTATACAGGAAAGTTAGCTTATTTTAGATATGAGAATCGGCATTAGAACTATCTAGGCTAGATGATCTGTTTTAATTTCGCTAGCCACTCGATATTCATATATGGTTACGTGTTACACTTACAATCTAACGCGCTCGGTCAACGACACGATATCAACGTGTGTACGAACAACCGGCTCCAGGGGGCGTTGCGACGAGTCTACACATAGCGTATGCCCATATATGGCGCCTCCGTTAAGCTATAGGTTACGGCTATCGGGACAGGACACGTCCTTGAATCTAGCGCGCAGGACACGACCTTGAAGCTAGCGTACAGGACACGTCCTTGAAGTTAGCGCGCAGGACACGACCTTGAAGATAGCGTACAGGACACGTCCTTGAAGCTAGCGCGCAGGACACGTCCTTGAAGCTAGCGCGCAGGACACGACCTTGAAGCTAGCGTACAGGACACGTCCTTGAATCTAGCGCGCAGGACACGTCCTTGAAGCTAGCGCACAGGTCATGTACTGTGATGTAATGTGTCGCGATGAGCGGCTAATAGGCTAACGGCACTCACTATAGTGTGTGTGTGTGTGTGTGTGCGTGTGTGTATACACACGATTAAGCATGACGTAACGTATTATTATTACTCTCTAGTGTGCGAAGTAGGCCGTATAGGTAAGTATATATACTGGTGCAAGTTAAATATTTACGTATCATATTTAAAATTATATATTATATATATATATATATATATTTATAAATAACCTACAAATAGAATAATATGTTTATTTAGGTTTATTTATTCATTATTCTTTAGGACTCAGTTTTTCTATATATATATAAATTATGAGAAAATATATGTTGTTCATCACCATATATTTTGCTATTTTTATATTATTTTGTTATTTTTATATTGTTTTACACAATAGAGAACGTTTAACGTTAAAATAACGTACGTTATTTTGGTGTCTAAATAAACATTCATTCATTCATCACATATAACCTATAGGTTACCGTATACCTATAGGTTATACAGTATACGGTGACATCAGAGAATACATATCTTATAAACCTTATGAATATTTAAGAATATATTCTTTAGGTACACACCTTACGTAATATCTTACATCACCTATTACGTCATCTCTAACGTCATCTATTATATCATCTCTTAAATCATCTCTCACGACATATATTACGTCATATATTGCATGATCTCTTACGTCATATAGTACATTATCCTTAGATAATGATCGCAATTTTCTGTTCGGATATTTAACATTATTGCTAAATCATTACTAATCTCCCCTTATCAGATATTTACCGGGCAAATTGTACCACCTTATCATATATGTACCCCAATTATCACCCATGTCTACAACATACTATATATAGTATATATATATATATATATATATATACAGTAGAATGTCTACATTAGCATGCATACATGTCTACAGAATGTCTACAGTAACATGTAGACATGTCTACAGCAACCCTTGACACCGCTATTCCCCAGTAATATCTACATCTTAACATGTATGGTATTCCATATATAATCTATCTCGCCGTTATCACCTATAACTTCCTCTTATCACCTACAATTTCCTCTTATCACATATATCTTCCTCTTATCACGATTCCCCTACTTCCCGTTCCCATACATGGTCACCCTGCCACTGTCCCCTTTAGATATACTTACGTATACTAGTTTATTATCCATCATTCATTCCGTTATCCTTTCCGGTTCCTCTTCCCCGACATTTCGTCATCTCCCTTTCCTCGCGCGCACACACACCTTCATCCTCTATTCTGCAGTGTCCCTTTCCCTTTCCCGTGGCATCGATTATAATCGTGATAATTATCACTCCCATCCAAATGTAATTCGTAAGTAGGTCATAGATACCATAGTCATTGTAACTACCAGTATACATAATAAGTTAATACGAATGTCCTTGCTAATGTCCTACATGTTAACCGTATACTTCGTATACCCCCTAAGTAGCGTATACCCCTATAAAGGTAATAGGGGAATTATACTCGAAATACTGCCCTTAAATTGAAATAAATTATTATATTTTTAAATAAAGTATACATTTTATCTGATAGATAAATATCGTTCCTATAGCGAATACATGCGCTTACTTCATTATAAGGCGATACGGCACCGGATGTCGATATTAACGCGGCGGTAGTTAGGGGCGCTGCAGCAGGGGTGGGGGTACGGGGTATATGTCCCCCCACTTTAAAATCTAGGGGGACCTCCTATGTGTTGGTCCCCCCCCCCACTTTTACCACGCAATTTATTTTGATTGGTTTGTCCCCCACACACACCATCGTTCCAGCGCTTCTAGCTACAGCTAGTAGCATGTATACATGTTACTATTCGTGTATGTCGCTATTACAGGTTATCTCCACACTCTATATGTGTCGTTCTATGCGGGTATTTCGATACATATAAACACGGTGAACGATCGTTAATAAATACACCGGAAACCAATATAATATAACAATAGAAATAGCGTGCCTAACCTTGACATGATTTAATTCGTTTGAAACTTCCCTTCTTATGCAACCTTATGCTCCTGTTTAGTGTTATTGACATATTAAATATACACGTATACGTTAAGTAGACTTCTAATAATGCTCACTGATAATGAAATACTGTAATACTTTTTTAAATAAAGAAAACATCAATAAATATATATATATATATATATATAATTGTATATTTTAATGGGCGATAACAATAGAAAATATAATATATTACTTTGAAGCCCTTTAGCCCTTTATATATATATATATATATATATATATATATATATATATACTCCATAGAGTAGACACATAATCAACTATATACATATAAATAGAACACATTATTACTATCTATAATTTATATATATATATATATATATATATATATATATATATTCGTCTGAGTGTGTGTATGCAGAGTACTCCAGATTATATAATATTCAATAAGTACGTGTGAAATGTGCAGTGTAGGCATGCTGGCCTAGACGTGTATGCACGCCATATATGGAATCATACAACCACACTCGCACCCACACTGTGGGACCCACACTCACATACCCACACACACACATACCCACACATATACCAACGTACACATCCACACGCACACACACACACACTTACGAGAATAACTTCATTATAAAACGGACGTTATACCAACAATTATGCAAATATCACTAGGAGTTTATACACACACGATAGGCGTTTATAATTATCAAATATATACACATATATACATATATATATACATATATATATTATATAATTAATTATACTGTTGATAGATTAACTATATAGTACGTTCTAGTTAGAGTTTAGTTACCCTGTGTATAACTAATCGATGGTAAACGTACACTCGCCAGCTCACGTGATTAACACACACACGCACACGTGACCACATGACCTATATTCGTATACTAGTGAGAGGGATACACGTGACCTAGGCGTGAACGTATAAGGAGGGGTTGACACGTGACGTCGGGCGTGCACGTGATTAGCGGCAGTGACGTCACGTTGAGGTGACGTCACCGGCAATTTGTAAACTATGAAATTATGCTCATTATAAAAATAAATAAACTTTTATAATACACACAAACACACACACACACATATATATATATATATATATATATATAAGTAAACACTTCATCTGAGTTCCTGGATGGGATGAAAGGACTCCACCAATAAATAAATAACAATATATATATATATATATATAAAATATGTAAAGTTCAATTTATAAACAATGAATTTAAATTAATATATAATAATACAGATAAAAAAATCTATAATACAATAACAAAATATTATAAATATAAATGAATCTTTTAAATATAGATGAATATAATGAAATACATTATAAAGATACAAGCCTATCAATGATATTATTAAATATACGAAGTTTTAATAAAAATATAAATAAATTATTAATATTTATTGATAACTTGACCCATAAACCTGATATTATTATATTAACGGAAACATGGCTTACTGATAAAGATTACCCAGATATATATTTCCCTAATTATAATATTTTTATAAAAAATAGAATATTATCCAATAAAAAGAGAGGCGGAGGTGTACTTATATTAGTTAGTAAACTGATAGAATGTTGCATAATTGAAGACCTTTCTTATTCTATAATGGATTATATTGATATTATATCAATTAAAATAATTATTAATTCTAATGATTTTAAAATTATATCATCTGTTTACAGATCACCTGATTATAATGGAAATGATTTTATTAATTTATTATTTAACTTATTTCATAAATATATAAGTAGAGTAATGTATATTTGTGGTGATTATAATATTAATTTATTAAATAATACTGTATTATCTAACTCGTTTAAAAATATATTGATCCAATTAGGTATATCTAATATAATTGATATGCCCACAAGAATCACCCAACATTCAATATCAAGTTTAGACAATATTTTTACAAATTGTTCTGATGTAATACAAGGTGTAATACATACAGATATTTGTGATCATTCATTAATATTTTGTATTTTTAATTATAATCTATTTATTAAAAGAAAGGATCAATATACATATTCAAGAAATATTAATGAATTAAATTTATATAATCTAAAATTAGAACTAGGTACAATACATTGGAATACCATTTTAAATAATCAGAATTGTTGTGAACTATACAATACATTTATTGATATATTAACTAAGAGTATTAATAAGCACTGTCCTTTTATTAAAAAAAGAATTAAATTGAATCACAATTTTAATCCATGGCTAAATAATAAATTAAAAAATGCAATAAAAAAGAAAAATAAATTATATACAAAATACAAAATTAATAATTGTCCTTGTATATTTGGTAAATATAAAAAATTAAAAAATTAAATTAATAAAAATATTAAAATTTTAAAAAATAATTACTATAAAAATCTTTTTACTGCAAATACACAAGAAGAAAATTGGAAAGTCATTAATAAAATAATAAAACCTACAGACTCGGATTATCCAAATACTTTCATAGTTAATAATATTAAAATGAATGAAAGGTACGAACAATGTAATGCATTTAATGAGTATTTTTCGAGCATTGGAAGTAAAATAAATAATTCAATTAATAATATAAATAAAAATGATTTTAAAGAATTTTTATCTAATAATTTTAATAGTTTTTACTTTTTACCAATTGACAATGATGAAATAATTAAAGTGACTAAGGATATTAAATCAAAAAGATCATTAGATATAAATAATCATGACATGACCTTAATAAAAGATATTATTCAATATATTTTAGAACCATTAAAAAAGATATTTAATTTATATATCCAAACAAATACATTTCCTGACAATATGAAAATTGCAATTATTAAACCTTTATATAAAACTAATGATAAACAACAAATATCCAATTACAGGCCAATTTCATTACTACCACAAATATCTAAAATTTTTGAAAAAATTATTTTTAATAGATTATCAAAATATATATTTAAGCATAATATTATTAACAAAAATCAATATGGTTTTGTTCCCAGATCAAATACAACCTTATCATTATTAAATATTCAGCATTTCATTTTACATAAACTCTCTCAAAAAAAAAAGTAGCTACTATATTCTTAGATCTCAAGAAAGCATTTGATGTGGTTGATCATGATATTTTACTTGCTAAATTGGAATGTATAGGGTTTAGAGGTGATACAAATTTATTTATTAAAAGTTATCTTACAAATAGAAATATTATAACACGAATTGATAATACTCTATCATCTAGAAATATTATTAAATATGGAGTGCCGCAAGGATCTGTTCTGGGACCTCTACTATTTATTATCTTTATAAATGACATATCAAATATTTTTAATAATGAACAAGTAAATAATATTAATATCAATTTATATGCAGATGATACATCTATAACTATATTTGCTGAAAGTGATACATTATTAACATATTATTTGCAATATTACATGAATAAGTTAAAAAAATGGTTTGATATAAATAAGCTTAAGCTAAATATCGAAAAAACAAAAATATTGCCATATATAAATTCTGGTATATTAAAAGATATAACAATAGATAACATTAAAATCGATATAGTTAATAATTATAAATTTCTTGGGATCTACTTAGATTCCCAAATGACTTACAAAAAGATATAAATTATTTATCGAATAAATTGTCAAAAATTATATATACTATAAAAAAAATATCTTTTTTAGATACAACAAATTTAATTTTATTATATAATTCGTTCTATTTATCTAATTTATCATATGGGATTGAAGTATGGTCAAATACTTATAAATCGAATATTACAAAATTAATTATGTTACAGAAAAAGGTTATACGAATTATTAATAAACAAATAATAGATAAATCAAAATTACCATTAATACGTCTAACACATACTGGTCCTTTTTAAAAAAAAAATAATATTTTAAAATTTGAAGATCTAATTATATATAGAAACACATTACTAATCTATAATTTCTTAAATAATAAATATAAATTAGATTATAACTCATATTTCAAGTTAAATAAACTTAAAAATAAATTTATTCTACTACTTATGAAATCAAATAAATTAAAAAATACAATATTTTTTAAAGGACCAACGTTATATAATGAATTAATGTTTAATAATCTTTTACGAAAAAAGAATATTAATAATATATTTATTCTAAAAAAAACATTGAAATATTCATTTATAAGTAAATATTAGTTTTTTTTTTTTTTTTTTTTTATATATTTTATATATTTTAATATTTATTTGTATTAATATTTATATTTGTTTTACATCTTGTTTCGTTTATTGTTTTAAATATTTTTTTAAATTATTATTGGTATTATTAGTCATCTGTAATTTGACAGGAATATGGCGCCATTGCACGTCTTATTGAAATATTATTAATTTTTGTTTAGTAGTTTTAATTTTATAACATACTTTTAGATATTTTTATTTTACACATATTTATAATAATTTACTATTTGTATTAACAAGTTCTCAATATTGTAAATTTACATATTTTACTAGTATATATTTTGATACATTTTAATATTATACAATTATTTTATTATCTTATTTTATTATTTACTTTAATGTAATGGATTGAAATATGATAATAACTTATGTTCATGAACAGTGTTTTATTATTTTTATTAATTTATATATATATATATATATATATATATATATATATATATATATATGTATCTTCTATTTTATTACAAAGAATGCTAACACATGAATCATTATTATTATATTATTACTTTTATTAATATTGTAATCTGTACATGAACATATTGGAGATATCGACCAAATAAAGCCTAGGCTTTTACTGATCCTCCATAGACGTATGATATACATAGTATGTCGTATGTCTATAAACTGATTTCATTCATTCATTCATTCATATATATATATATATATATATATATATATATATATATATATATATATATATATATATATACTGTGTATATACCTTATATCATATACACCCTTAATATTTGCAAAACTATCACTACAGGACTATGGTATATTAATAGGGAAATACACATCCCCTATATACTTCTGGCTTATTACTATATCAATAAGACATATACAAAAGTTATTATAAAGTATATATCTATTATTAAGTAAGTCACTAGATAGTAGTATACCATGGACATATCATCGGTTATATGTTCTGGTAGTGTAGACGTAGGTGTGTGTGTTATGAATACGGTATACCGTCAGAGAGCCGCCTACGCTGCCAAAACAAACAAACCATTAAACTAAACGTTACAATTACGTAATAGACAATACAATAATGACGCAATAGTATACAACGATGACGCAATAGTGTACGTGTAACAGTTGCGTAAGAACTTGCTGTAACAACACACACACACGCACACACATCCGTAGAACCACTGTAATACGTGTAGAGATAATTATAGAATAGAGAAGCATCGTGTGTCTATCATTAGTAATGCAATGACTCATTAGTAATGTAATGACTCATCACTGAGTCATCAGTAATGACTCATTACATTACTCTAGGCAATTATGTGTATAGCGAACGTAAACATACACTTACGTACATGCCTATTATCAACCTCGCAAGTGAATTGGCATCAACGGCTACTACATTAATAGATGGGCAAGGGTTTGCTGGGTAGGTTATATGCTATAGTATATACCTCTACGACCTATAGGTTGTATATACGCTATAGTATATACCCAGGGTTTAGTGTAGTGTTGCGAACTTTGTGTGTACACGAGCCTTATAAGGAGTACACATATAGGTATGAGAATAGTCACGTGATAGATTATCGCTTATATGTAAGCGATAAGCTGTCACTTGACTATCGACAATTCAGTAACAACGATAACATTTTGAATTTATCATTTCAAGTATTACAAGACCGTATATAGTTGATATATAACCACATACACACATATATCTATGGTTTTTAGGATACGATTTTATCATTAATGCACGGGGAAAATTGTTAAAATATCAATAATTGTAAATTATTTTATAAACTATAATTATACGATCAATGAATAATGTATACAGCAGTGCACTATATTATGATGGGTATCACCGATAAGTAATTTAAATTTAAATTATTAATAATCAATATGTAGGGGAAAGTCCCCGATTACCGACCCCCTCCTAATACCGACCCCCTCTCGTATCTCAGTAAATATAAGAGTTATCAACAAATTATATATACATGAACTGTTAGTAATTTAATGATAAAATTGAATAAGTATTTTGTTTAAATAAATATTGAATCCTACAATTGTTATTTGATAAAAATGTAATATTCTGTTATTACATTTTAAATATTTGAATAATAACATTTTTTAAATCATAATACTTTATTAATTAAAAGAAAACTTAATGTTGTGCATAATATTGTCGATCAATACAATGTTTATAAATATTATAACAATAATTTAGTTTGAATAACTATTAACCAATATATCTTAATTATAGCAACCCATATGATTTTCCTATTACCGACCCCCTAAATTACCCTAATACCGACACCATGTGATTTATAATATCCAATCAAAATAGATCCGTATTTTACTTTAAATTATGTTATAACTTGTTTGTGTATCATTGATATAGATTTAGGATTCATGAATCCAGTTATTTATATACATATTGAGTAATAAATAAATATTAAATAATAATATGCACTATTTTAATATAATTACTATATAGTTTAAATTTAAATTTAATATTACTATTAAAACATAAATTCAATAAAAAATAAATTACGTCATGTTATAATTAATTATAATTATGTATATCTATTATTTTTATTGGGTATTATAATATACGATTATTTATACCACGATTATTTTAGGGGGTCGGTAATAGGAGAAGTGGGTCGGTATTAGGAACATGTATCCGATTACCGACCCCCCTGTTTATTCTTGTAAATATAATTATATCAAAAATTTAAAATAACCACATTATCCATTGCCATAATATTAGCCTAATTACAAAATTTCAAATAAATAAATTTAATATTGAATAAGTTATTACAACTAATCATTTATGGGTCGGTAATCGGAGACTTTCCCCAAACTGAAATAATATGTGCAATTAATATAATAGTATGACGATTAGGTATTAATAGACAGCATTACTTCATACCTTATAAGGTAATCATGTTGTATTACTGTCAATATTGAATAACATCACGTGACGATTGTAACCAATAGGCGATATTAAATCGACATTAGATATTTAAACAATTCTATATGATATTAAAGTATGTATATAAATAGTGATGACGATAATAAAGAGAGTATAAACAACAGTGCATAAACAACAGTGCATAAACAACGGTGTATAAACAACAATGTATAAACAACAACGTATAAATAAAGTATAGCCGTGTATATTGATAACGGCGAGTTAAAAAATGATATCATCAAAACAATCAAATATTATGAAATTGTGTAATGTATTTATAAATAGTATTTATAAATTGTAATCTATGGATAATAAATTGCAATCTATAAAACATTAGTATCCTTATCGTGTATACGCATTTGTATTAATTGTATATATGTTATACCACATAGCCTATGTAGAAACTATTGTTTATTATATATATATATATATATATATATACATATATATATATATATCATCTAATAGGTATACCTATATATCTAAATACATGATAACATATATTTTAAATATGTAAATATGTAAATATATGTGCGACACATTGAAGGCGTAGTCACGTGCGTTTTCACGCATGCGTATCACACTATATTCACAATACGACCCTACAGGATGTTCACACGACAGGCGACATACTAGCAACGTATTAGTTTCGTACGACAAAACAAAGCACGTGTTCTCTTTCTGTCGTACGTAAAACATAGAAAATCTCCGCGTTTTGTGGCGCGAAAACTTTCCTCGCGAAATGTTCTCGCGACATACAACTTCGCGGTTGCGGATCCAGGCACCGTACGATAGGAACACGACTCATGTGACATGACTCATGTCGATACAGGTGCACGTCGTCACTCTCTTTAGATATAGGTATGTATATGTCGAGTGAGACAACAACAAGAAATATGCAGATATATTATTGTGAAAACCTTTACCCGAGGAAAACGTATATTAATAGTATACTATTAACAGTATACGAATAACCGTTTCATTTTCTAGGCCTATATATAGCCTAGAAAATGAAAACTGTTGATTATTATTATTATTATACATGTATAATGATATAATAATATACTATTATTAGTGCACATGCCTATGTATATAAATAGATAGAGCATTGCATAAGTACACTGTATAGGAATTAGTGCTGGTTGGCAGAGTAGATACATACTTAGTTCATGCAGTTCCGTATAGTTCATAATGGTATTACGTAATTCTCTCTCTCTCGAGGATTAAGTACACAGTGAATACCGCGCAATGCACTAAGGCACTATTACCGTTATGTACACAATAGGCTACCGGGCTAGGGGACCCGTCAAGTAGACAATATAGTGTGTGTGTCTACTATAGTAATCAAGGGTATCGCACACGTGTGCGGTGCGGCTATTCCTCACTATAGTGCGGTAATGTGTGCGCGTCACACACTGTGCGGGTGATCTTGCGGAGCTTCTGTACTATTGGTGTCATTACCCTCCCAACATCGCTTGTTAACGGTTTTCGTGGGTACGAATGGGCGCGTTCATTTGTATATACCTTTAGGCATTCATTATATATATATATATATGTAAATGTATATGTAAATGTATATGTAAATGTATACAAGCTGACTACAGTATACAGTGTATACCGAATACGTGCCTGCATATGGTTATTAACCTATATTATATCTATTTACGATTGTAATATGTATATATATATATAATGATGAATAGAATAAATAATTCGTTTCAGAAAAAATAAGAAGTCAACAACAATTCTCAAAGTGATAATTAAGGTAAACAATACCACGTATGTTGATGGTAGCAAGTGTTTTTACTTATTTTAATATATGTATATATATATATATATATATATATATATATATATATGTGTGTGTATACGTATGCATATTGTGGGATGTTATGAGATAATAAGTTATTACATAACTCGTATCACTAATAAATTAGTAGGTGACTTACATAATTAATAAGTATTGCATGCAATTAGTGCATTAATGCATCCGATGAAAACAAAATACATTTCTATTACACGCCTGTGTGCGTATGTGTGTGCGTATGTGTGTGCGTATGTGTGTGCGTATGTGTGTGCGTATGTGTGTGCGTATGTGTGTGCGTAGGTGTGTGGGTATGTGTGTGCGTATGTGTGTGCGTATGTGTGTGCGTATGTGTGTGCGTAGGTGTGTGGGTATGTGTGTGCGTATGTGTGTGCGTATGTGTGTGCGTAGGTGTGTGGGTATGTGTGTGGGTAGGTGTGTGGGTAGGTGTGTGCGTAGGTGTGTGCGTAGGTGTGTGGGTATGTGTGTGCGTATGTGTGTGGGTAGGTGTGTGGGTAGGTGTGTGGGTATGCGAATAACACGAATAGATGCGTATAGATTGCCGGTTAAAAATAGATCGTAAATAATGTATCGAGATATAAATAGTACTTTATGTTTATAAAAAATAAGAGATAACATTGCATACGATCACACACACACACACACCCGATTATGCACTCACACACTCACACACACACACTCACACACTCGCACATACAAGCATATATATATATATATATATATATATATATATATATATACACATACATATAATATATCTGCATTGGAAACAATTCGGCATGTCGATAGATATAGTCGTTTAGGCGGAGTTAGCTATACGGTAATGCTGCATATATGGAAGTATCAGAGCGTTCGTTCTCCGTTACCCATTTGTTATATAATGTTCACAATACATATATAGAGTGTATTATATAACGTGAAGAGCTAATATCTAACATATCACTATAGCACAACAACAGAAGAAGCGAGATATACAGGCCTATATCATACAGGCCTATAGGCGACTTACGATCCGTGTATATCCGTATACGTGTATGTATAATCAGATGTAGGCATACCTATAGGCATTAGTATACTTAAGTACCTGGGTAATAATAGAAGCAATGCCGCTTGTCGTCACAATTACGCTTAATATAGATAAACGCTGTCTACAATGTTACGTTGTCAATGTATACATAGAAGTACCACACACACGCACACACACACACACACATACACACACACACATATAGTAAGATAGCGCGATTACGAGATGACAACAAAGCACTTCGATGATAATAGGCGTTCTAGTGCTATATGTAGTGATACAGAACTATATCTGTATACATTGTATACATTGTACACTGTACAGTGTATAGTATACAGTGTATAAAGCTATAGTGTTATACAGTGTACAGCACCATATATGGTGGTACACCTCGATATAGCGTATATAAAAAAGGATATGTCCTTTGTATAAGTGTATAGCTTTCTCTCTAGCTCTATAGGTGTATATATATATATATATGTATATGTATATGCGCAGGTCATATATATATATACACACTGACATGCGCGTATGGGGTGCTGACTCTTCCTCCCTACGAAGGAGGTGGCGACCCCTACATACGTAGACACTGTCTAGTGGCTAGGTACTAGGTAAACACCCCACGCTATCGATATTCTAGAAGTGGACACGTGACCTTAACGCTGACACCACGTGACGCTTAACCACGTGACTATCTTTATTAATCATAGAGCTAGAGAGAAACTCTTTTCTATCATTTCTCTCTAGCTCTGTGTTATTAATGCACGACCGGCGCGAATATCCTATACGACCGCGAATATTCGCACAAATATTCGCGAATATTCGCCGTTGCGGTGAGAACGCCCCGACACCGCTTGCACTCGAGACATACCACGTGGTATCAATGTGATTCACTGTAACCAGGTCACGTGATTGCCTACGGTGTACCTTATACACGTATACCGTCACCACGTGGTCAATATTGACGTAACACTCGGAGAAGGTTCTCGTACGTATAGACACGTGACCGAGATACTTCACTGATGACTCATCAAGTATGCGTCATCAATTATCATCAAGTATCGTCATCGCGGATAATGGACTACCTATAGCCTATAAGCACTTCATATCACCTCTAAATTAAGTGTTTGATATATATGTATTGATATTTGGTTTTTTTGTATCTTTATTTAATTATTTTGGTGGAGTCATTTCATCCCATACTGGATGCGGTCTTCACTTATAACCATATGGCTCTATAGAAAATATACATCACATTATACAATAAATATATGGCTCTAATGTCCCTTCGAAGCCGCTCTCATGATAAGGCATCCATGGTTTTAACGAGAACCGATCATTTATTTATACACATTATATAAGATCACTTCTACATTTTATTTTAAGATCTATTTTATAAAATTAATTGGTCCGGACGAGGCTCGAACTCATGTCCTACTGCTTGCGTGTCTGACGCCTTGCCAAATGAGCCACGCAGGCAGTTAAGCTAATTAACTTATACTCCATACTACAGTAACTATTATTCACGTATACTACTATAGGCTTATACAGGCTACAGATGACACACTCGGTCAGTCGATAACACAAGACCTCTGACCCATCGATATACGTAAATATACCCGTATGTATATCGATGCTCTGGCCAGGTGTTGCCACCGGTATTGGTGACATCATCGGTCTATTAATAGACTACAGGTATTTCCTAACAAACTGAGTAAGTAAACCATTAATATATAAGTATATATATATATATATATATATTAAGATATATATATATATATATATATATATATACACATTAAGAATAGTAATTTATTGACGATACATATTTCACTATTTTTATTAACTGCCGCACAACATCGAGGCTCGGGCAACATCCGGTCTACGTGTCCTCGGTGCTGCGGTGACGCGTAACCGAGGACACGGCCTTGACTCGACACTATAGTGTGCGTGTGTGTACTATAGTGACACTATAGTACGCGCGTGTGTCGACCTATCTGGCTACAACAACAGACAATATTCTCTTTCATTGCGAAGCGCTTTAAGTAAGGCCTGTTATCATTGTAAACGAAAAGAGAAACCCCGAACACAATTCTATTAATGATCATATATGTAACGTGTACCGGTAGCTCCACCTATATGTAGTG
Source organism: Osedax fenrisi (assembly GCA_964019155.1). NCBI lineage: Eukaryota > Metazoa > Annelida > Polychaeta > Sabellida > Siboglinidae > Osedax > Osedax fenrisi. Next base: position 81,744,505 of record OZ025243.1, read on the forward strand.
GTGGCGATTATATGACTCAGTATACCAATCAGTATATGACTCATATGAAATGTAATCGGGTCGCATCGTGATGAAATAGTGGTATGACGTAATAGGGTGTATTATTACGTAATCTATACACGACGCGGGTTACCCGATGGTGACACCTCACCCGTTCTATCGTTACTAAGTGATGATATGATGTAATCAGGTCACGTGTTATGATGTAATCGCACACTATTGCGTAACATAATACCGGGTAAGCTGCGGGTGTCCTTATATGTCCTTCAGAGGTGTAGTTTTACGTATAGATTAGCTTAATTAATGAAAGCCTAGATCTAAGCTGGGTGTGTATGCGATTGTGTTTATATGTATTAGCCTAAGTGTGTGTGTGTATGTGGGTGTTAGTGTATGTGCTTGTTGAAAGTTGAAAGTATTTACTTGACACATCATTAATGTATAGTTAATAATATCATTATAATTAATTCTATAATGTGTGATTTTCGAACACTATACATATCACGGTTAGCACAATTATCACAGTTAACCTATATAGATACAGAGCGATCATATATAATTAGTATCTTAATACTCATGACGAGAAACAGTTACACATTGGTTAATAATAATAATACATCGTTTTATTTATTTTAAGGTATTATGCTTAGGCCTACGTTATCCCGGATTTAAAACATATCGCTCGCCACGCGTCAGGGGTTTGCAGTGTTAAAACAGGAGCTACAAGTGGCGATATCACTTTGTATGCATGCAATGCACTGCATATAGATATGTATGTATATATATATATACAGGCGATATAAAGAGTAGATTACTAACGGAAAACGTGACTACTGGGTGGCAGTCGTCGCTTAATTAATGATCGTTATAATCCTGAAATAACCGTACTATGCATATATGCATAGTTGGACTATAACTATAGTTAGACATTATATATATATATAACATTTCAATTTAAAAGTTACTAATATATTATATATATATATATATATATATATATATATATATATATATATATATATAGGTTTGTGGTTTCCAGTAATAGCCGACTCTCCTACACTGATGTGACGTTAACTAAGTCACTTGACTATTTGACTAGCTATCTATAAATAGATCTATAAATAGGTATACCACCCACTCCCGATATATATTGAAACAACGCCTCTAGCTAAACGGGTGAAATGTGTAATTAATAGCATGACGTTAGGGTATTTGAAATCTGAAGGGGCACTTACACCGGATATATATATGTATATATAAACGTAAATATGTACACATGGGATATAAAAAAACCGTATTTTAAGGGCGTCGACCTAGACAATACAGCCAAGTATTAACGCGACGATGTTTCGAGAACAACTTCGAATTACGAAGTGAAGAAATCGCATTACGAAAGTAAAGATTCATAATTCGATATTCGTAATCAAAAACACTATTCTATCCTATTCTATATTAAATTATTAAATTATTAAATTATTTTAAGGGCGAATACGATTTCGCTACGCTAGGGTGTATTACGCACGCGCACCACGTCGACAGAACCACCTACCGGTGACCTATATCTCGATACACCGACACACGAGCTAACTTTTCACTGAGCACGTTTGCGGTGGCTGAAAAGTCGATGTATTAGTCAATTTATCATATCGCATACACGTATACATACACGTACTATAGTATTCGTGTATTCATATAACGAGCACATCTCTAACATATACGAGAGACTATAATGTATACAATAAATACGCTATATATATTATATATAATATATATATATATATATATAACAGTTTGAATAATACCGTTTGAAAAACGATATCCGTTTGCAACTTAACACTATAGAATATTGTCCAGGCATCGCGGTGCCATATGTACACACTCACACTCACACTCACACTCACACACACTCACACACACGCACCAGCACCGTATCCTATTACGTGGCATGCTCCATATACACTACGTACATACACGACCGTATACGCAGCCTATAGGCCTTTACGCTGTGGCAGATGGAGTGTTTAAATCATCCCTACATTCAACAGGGAACACGTCATCTCTCTCTCTAGCTCTCCCTCGATACATATATTTCTATATATCCCTTATCCTATATACTCCCCCCCTCCTTTCTATATATCTCGCCTTATATCGCTGAATATATATACAGTAGAAGCTCGGTAACTCAACATACCGATAACTCAACATTGCCGATAACTCAACATCCAACAAATATTTGGTTGGATTCGTATCTGTTACATGTTAACAAAAACCCTATTACTGAACAAATATAACTCAACATACATATAACTCAACATCGTTTTTATAATCCTAGCCTATACATTACATGTAAATATACATCCGATAACTCAACATTTATGAAAAATCAAAATATCACAAACATATGTTGTTGGATTCGTATCTTTTACATGTAATAAAACTATATTGCTCAACAAATATAATTCAACATACATTATTCAACATGGTTTTATTTAATAATATATGGATATAAATATATAAACGTAAAAATACAATTACAATTATTATATTATCATACGAGTACTATTTTGAACGCATTTATGTGAACAAAACATTAATTAAGTCATTAATTTATACATCCGATAACTCAACATACTCGCTAACTCAACATGAAAACTCCGTACTGTCAATGTTAAGTTATCGAGCTTTGACTTTATATATATATATATATATAACTTTCATTATCTCTTTAAATACCTCTCTAATTGTATTATTCTCTTTATACATATAAACTTAAGCTAGAGAGAAAGAACTTTCTCTCTAGCTCTGTGATATAAACATCCACATCGTACTAACTTGTACATAGGCTAGGGGCGATGGAACGATGGTGTGTATGTAGGGGGGTCCAACCAATCAACATACATTCTGTGGTAGAAGTGGGGGGGGGGGGGACCAATACACAGGAGGTCCCCCTAGATTTTAAAGTGGGGGGGGGCATACCCCCCGTTACAGCGCCCCTAACGTATACGTTATACCCCTATAGGTTGAGGATACCCCTATACGATACTGTTTAGCCTCTATACCACGTGAAATGTGTTCAGCGATAGAGGCTAAACATATAACCTCACCCTACGTCATAGGGCATACGTTAGGGGCGCTGCAACAATGGAGACGGGGGGATATGCCGTTCCCCACTAAAATACCACTTATCTAACCCTCTTTGAAATGTAATCGTGTTATTATATTATTATTATATTATTATTATATTTAAGAATGTTATTTTATTACATTATTTTTACGGATGATCGTTAAATCATCCGGGAACCCACACTTGTAAACTGTTCGACAAACAGTAAAACACATTGTAGAATGTTATATTAATCTTTGTGTATAAATAAATACTATTACTACTACTACTACTACTACTACATAAGTCCCCCCACTTTAAAATCTAGAGGGACCTCCCAATGTATTGGTCCCCCTGTATACGCCGTACACAGTGTGCACATCAAACATGTGGCTAGCGTACGATACTGGCGATGACTCACTGCCGCCGCCGCGTACGATGCGTCACCCTTAAGCCACGCCCCCTTCCCTCGGGATGATGACTCACCACCTCCCACTAATGCCGCACACGATTCCCCCACCTACGTAATAGCCAATAGATTACAGGTGAACACGGGCCGATATTCTACGTTATGTAACATATACTTTATGAATATAACTATAGATATATCTATATCTAGCGAAAATGTACATATTCCTATTCCATAATTCTCCTCCTCCTCCTCCTCCTCCTCCTCCTCCTTCTTGAAGTCGCTGTATTTAGAAGAGTATTTTTGATGATTTAAACTCTGACTTTGTAATTCTGATAATATAAGCGGCCTTCGGTTGTACAATAACGTTATATGAGCTTTTATTTAACCACCTGAATGGTGGTCAAGTAATACTAATCTATTGTTTAATACGTATTATATATAATATATTATATAATTTATATATGGCATACTAACATGGTAAAATCAACTATATAAAATACTAATTCCAGTTATATTAGTTATACAAATAATTATAAAATAAAGCATACAATGATGTATTATTATTATTATATATTAATTTATAAATATAATTATTTAGTTATAAGTTATCCCGATGCACTCATTGGCCCAGTATTATTCCCGTCACGCCCACTTATAAGTAGTGAGTCACCATGAGTCATGGTCCATGACGCATGAGTCAATCCGTACAATGTACGTCGTTATGCATGTTATATACTTATATTTTATATACTATATTAAACCGGGAAGAAATCTCCCCGATTAAACATTATATAGTGTATATACTGTACAGAATATAACTAACGGTGTACAAAGAATATCGTACTTCGTATGTTATGTACTGTATATACAATGTACAATGATTGTACACTCTACAATGTACAGTGTAAAATGCACACCGTACACTGTACACATATAACCTCTACAATGTATTTACACGTTAAACATAGTATAACGTATACCCAAAGAGCTAGAGAGAACTAGAGAGAAATAGAGAGAACTATAGTTGCTCTATAGAGTGGTAATACTAAAGCCTGGCAGCGTAGGCCAATGCGGAAAGAGGAAATAAAAAATCAGCCATCTTGCGGTGACCAAATATTAAAATATAATATTTTGTTGATCGTAACTTTTTAAAAATCGAATAGGTCAAATCCGCCATTTCGCGTGGTGACCAAATTAGATCGACGCTTTCCGAATGTCGAATACCTCGTTTACTACTCTAGTTCTCGCTAGCTCTATGAACGTATACCGTACAACGCACACGTACACAACGATTATACACACACTATAGTCACGTGACAACAGAGCTATGTGTAGATAGTACTTATCGAGCGGCGTTCTATTAATAGATTAACGCGACATGCGCATTCCAACATAGATCTATAGATGCGCGTGGAAGATAAAAGCACACGTGACCCGTATGTACACACACACGCGCGCGTGTATGTGTTAATACGCTACGCATGCGCGAGTTTATAGTTTAGATATCGTCTATAAGTATACCTACTTATAGGTGGTTATCCATGTATATACCTACCCATATATGGGTACGTGTTTGTCTACATTATACACTGTATACAGTTGTATACATTATATACATTGTGTACAATTTACAGTGTACAATGTACAATGTACATGGTACACTGTAAACCATACGACGAGATGTTACTATATATACATGTATACATGATATGGTGGTCAATGATCAACTACTCAGCGCCTCTACCGGGGCCTCTTCGACTGAGAACACACCCTTTGTCCTATATATCATTTCTTCCAAAGATAACCTGACGATATGATGTAATATGTCGGATTTAAAGGAGATGACGGAGATTGCTAACGACCTATATTCGTATTATCGCGTAATGTCGGTACTCATAAGGATCTCCTAAGATAATGCTAAGATAACTGCGTTAACTCTATACACATATACATACACCGATATACGTGTTGGGGAATGCGTAATAACATCGCGCGTCATCGCAGTTTCACTATCGCACACCGCACACAGGTGCGCACACACACGGGTCACACCTCCCTAGCCGCACACCTAATCGCACACGTCGACACCTCACACTAGCGGAGCGCTTACACACCACACCAGGGGTATGTTCCGTTCGTCGTGGGGTGTCTGGCGAACGTAACTCCGGTGATGGGGTTAACGATGGTGTTAAAGACAGGGTTAACGATGGGGTTAACGATGGTGTTAAAGACAGGGTTAACGATGGGGTTAACGATGGTGTTAAAGACAGGGTTAACGATGGGGTTAACGATGGGGTTAGCGACGGGGTTAATTATGGGGTTAACGATGGGGTTAACGATAGGGTTAGCGATGGGGTTAACGATAAGGTTAGCGATGGGGTTACTTTAACCACACTTTGGTCATTAACGGTTTTTATTAAATTATTCAAATAATGTTCAGCGAATATGCTGATATTGAAAGTTAATTATCCATGTGAATCACATGATATCACATGATGTGATATACATATATATATAATATATATATATATATATATATATATATATATATATACACTAAGTACCATACACTATATAATATCGTTATCCATATACGTTAATGTTGTCATATTACAAAAGTATCTAAATTATTTTAAAAAGTATCATTATTCATATATACAACGCACATACGCGATGTAACACAGTACAGATCGGTTTTAGATGCTGATGCAAGGTATGCGTGCAGGGCCGGCTTAAGCATACTATGGGCCCCGGGCAAAAAAAAACGTATGGGCCCCATAATAATTTAATAACATATTAAATGGGCCATTTTGTCAAAAACTAATATTTATAACTCTTCAATTTTATCATATGTTATCATTATACTAATTATTTTGTAATTTGTTTGTATACTTTAATCAACTCCTCATAATAATTTCTTTTCTCGCATATATATTTAGAGCAGTGGTTCGCAACCTTTTTTCACCGTGACCCTTTTTTATAATTCTTAATTAATAAATATAGCATGACCCAATGACAAATTTTATTTTGTTATTATTGTACTTTAATCATAAAATAATCATATAAACATTAATATATATATATATTTAAATATATATTTCCACCTTAAATTTTTCTCGTCCATAAATCCAATTTGCATATAAAAGAATTTTTATTATTTTTTAGAAATTGGCTCATGACCTACAAAAAATACTCAATGACCCAATTATGGGTCATGAGTCATGACTCATGTGTCATGACTCATAACCTAGGTTGGGAACCACTGATTTATAGAGTGCATAAATATTTGTATTACCACTATTATCTCAATGTAATCTAATTGTAATACTTTTCTGATCGACTTTATTCTACAAAGTAATTAGTTCAACGGTTTTCATGATATTGAAGTCTCAAATTCTTGCATTTTATTGAATAAATACGTTGACTCTAGTAATGTAATTTACGTTATATTTTAACATATATAATATCAGATATAAATTATGTAATTATAAGAGAGTGCACTAACATAATCTGCTTACGATCACCATTTTATATTCGATAATACTTTTAATAAAAAATATTATATTCTTCTTTAATCTAGATGTTAATATATTCTTTATATAGTTTGGCTAAATAAATTATATTGATTTGGGATGAAGTCAAAGAATATTGCTACACTTGTCGAAGATTTAACGGTATTTTGCCCAACCAGATTTA
>OZ025243.1:81756712-81764212 GCA_964019155.1 Osedax fenrisi
GATATTATAACGATAAATAATTAGAGAGAGAGAGAGTGAGAGAGAGAGAGAGAGAGAGATAGAGAGAGAGAGATAGAGAGAGAGATAGAGATAGAGAGAGAGGGAGAGAGATAGAGAGAGATAGAGAGATGGAGAGAGAGAGATAGATATATATATATATATAGAGAGAGAGATAGAGATATGGAGAGAGAGAGAGATAGAGGGAAATAGAGATATATAGAGAGAGAAAGAGATTAATGATTCGGTATAAATTAGAGTGGCTATAGCCGTAATAGAGCTATATTGTCGTTGTAAGCGATAGTGTCGCTGTAAGTGGGATATTGTCGATGTGTGAGCATGCGCCGCGCGACACCTGGTGGTGTTATAATAATTGAGTGAAAGTGCATGTAATATGTCGTGATTGTGTCGATTATTGATGACTCATACTCCATGCCAACATAGGTCGTGCCTAGATAATATACGCACATATTATGTCATATAATATATCTATGTATATATGTATATGCATATATTTGTCGTATATATATATATATTCAATTATATTTATATGTAGCAATATTAAATATAATATATTAAGTATACTTATATATATATATATATATATATATTTATTAAATATATAAGTATACTTATATTTTAATGGAATGGTTTACTAAAATTCGAAATAAATTCTAAGTCAGCAAGATATATCTATGTATACAAAGGGATATATATATAATTCATAATAACGAACATATCTGTATTATACAATTAATATATAAATGAACAGATTATAATTAAAAACTATAGTTGTAAAGTATACTTGATTATTTTAAGAATAAATTTGTTTTCAAAAGGAATAAATAAAAATCAATATATAAAAATGTAAAATTTATATAAAATAAAAATCAATATATAAAAATAAATATTTTGTTAGTATGAAATAGTAAGTGAAAATAAGTATTCCAATGGTTATGTATAAGTGTATAACATATAACTATAGTTTGTATTTATAATGTTATTAATAATGTCATTAAGTTCTAAACTATGATTTAAAATATAACGTACTATACAATATATTATAATATATTATAATATATTGTATACAACTTTTATTTAATGTGTGTTATATACATCCAGTATATAAAATATTAACAAATTTGAATTCAAATATTAATATTAAATATAAATTAAATATAGTTTTCCAATTAAATATTATAAATAACTAGCCCTCTATATAGATCGGTGTAGTATAACATTATATATATGTCTATATACAGGTATACTATCTAACTATACACACATATTATAGTATGATGGGAGGATACAGCTATTAAATAAAACGATTACAATCGCTGTGATATATATATATATATATATATATATACATGTATATATATATATATATATATATATATATATATATATATATATATATATATATATGTGTATGTATGTGTTTGTGTTAGTATGTGTGTGTGTGATTATAATCATCGATATAAAGAAAGTGGAATAACAATTGAAGCACTGCATGTAAAAGATAGATAACGAGTGAAAGGTGGATAACATCAATGCAACGAGAACGAGTGGATACGAAGTTGAATGTAGTGTATGGTTTTACGGTAGAGGCGCTGCAATCGCAACCTATTAATGTTGATATCAATTGTTGCGTAATCAATTACGTAACATTATGATCACGTGACCCATATACCGTTTATTGTTGTTCTAGTTTGCTACACAGTGTGTCGCATTAATAAGAAAGGCATAAGTCTGAATAAAATCAATTCATAAGTATGTAACGCGATATCAATATTTATCATATGATTTACTTATCATATGATATATATTTACATACTTTTTTTTGTCTCTTGGAGTGTTTATATATATATATATATAATATATATTATAATGCTTATTTATATATTCCCAATAAATGTACACATTCACACACACATACACACATATATGTTGTATGATATAATATCGTGGTATATACATGTATATATACATATGTATATACATCATCGATAAAGACTTTTCTTTATATCGATAATATACACACATTTACATACTCAAACATACACACACAAACACACACATATACACGCATATATATCATATGCATTTTTGTAATATATAATAATTATCTAGTACAAAAATATGAATTATTAGATATTATTACTCGTAGAATACTAATACCGATAACTAATGACTAATATAATGACTAATACTATTGATTTTCTCTGTCCCTCTATCGTATAATCACTACACTAACAATATAATCGAGCAGGAACACTTCGTATCAGCGATTATTAGTTATCAATACACTGGATATAATTATACTATAGTATATATGGTATATATACCTATATGTATAACTTTTGTTCTCTTTCTATCTCTCTATATATATCTCTATATCTCTCTCAATTTCTCTCTCCATGTCCCATCCCCTCTCTCTCATTCTCTCTCTCTATATCTCTCTCTTTCTCCTTCCACCGCGAATACGTAATCACGTGACCTAACGAGCTAATCACGTGGTCAGGTTCTACCCACCAGTCGGCGCCCCCTCCCCTACCCGGATGTGTTTGTAACAGGATACTACGCTACTGGTGTCGGTTTCGAATTTTGCTTAATTACCACTGACCCGAACTGACCACTACCTCCCGGATGTAGGTCGCTAATACTTACCACTTCTACTACTGCTAATACTGACCACTTCTACTACTGCTAATACTGACCACTTCTACTACTGCTAATACTGACCACTTCTACTACTGCTAATACTGACCACTTCTACTACTGCTAATACTGACCACTTCTACTACTGCTAATACTGACCACTTCTACTACCACTAACACTGACCACTTCTACTACCACTAATACTTACCACTTCTACTACTGCTAATACTGACCACTTCTACTACCACTAATACTAACCACTTCTACTACTGCTAATACTGACCACTTCTACTACCACTAATACTGACCACTTCTACTACTGCTAATACTGACCACTTCTACTACTGCTAATACTGACCACTTCTACTACCACTAATACTGACCACTTCTACTATCACTAATACTAACCACTTCTACTACTGCTAATACTGAGCACTTCTACTATCACTAATACTGACCACTTCTACTACTTCTAATACTGACCACTTCTACTACTGCTAATACTGATCACTTCTACTACCACTAATACTGACCACTTCTACTACTGCTAATACTGACCACTTCTACTACCACTAATACTGACCACTTCTACTACTGCTAATACTGACCACTTCTACTACTGCTAATACTGACCACTTCTACTATCACTAATACTGACCACTTCTACTACTGCTAATACTGACCACTTCTACTACCACTAATACTGACCACTTCTACTACCACTAATACTGACCACTTCTACTACTGCTAATACTGACCACTTCTACTACCACTAATACTGACCACTTCTACTACTGCTAATACTGACCACTTCTACTACTGCCAATACTGACCACTTCTACTACCACTAATACTGACCACTTCTACTACTGCTAATACTGACCACTTCTACTACCACTAATACTGACCACTTCTACTACTGCTAATACTGACCACTTCTACTACTGCTAATACTGACCACTTCTACTACCGCTAATACTGACCACTTCTACTACCACTAATACTGACCACTTCTACTACTGCTAATACTGACTACTTCTACTACCACTAATACTGACCACTTCTACTACCACTAATACTGACCACTTCTACTACTGCTAATACTGACCACTTCTACTATCACTAATACTGACCACTTCTACTACTGCTAATACTGACCACTTATACTACTGCTAATACTGACCACTTCTACTACTGCTAATACTGATCACTTCTACTACCACTAACACTGACCACTTCTACTACCACTAATACTGACCACTTCTACTACTGCTAATACTGACCACTTCTACTACCACTAATACTGACCACTTCTACTACTGCTAACACTGACCACTTCTACTACTGCTAATACTGACCACTTCTACTACTGCTAATACTGACCACTTCTACTACTGCTAATACTGACCACTTCTACTACTGCTAATACTGACCACTTATACTACTGCTAATACTGACCACTTCTACTACTGCTAATACTGACCACTTATACTACTGCTAATACTGACCACTTCTACTACCACTAATACTGACCACTTCTACTACTGCTAATACTGACCACTTCTACTACCACTAATACTGACCACTTCTACTACTGCTAATACTGACCACTTCTACTACTGCTAATACTGACCACTTCTACTACTGCTAATACTGACCACTTCTACTACTGCTAATACTGACCACTTCTACTACTGCTAATACTGACCACTTCTACTACCACTAATACTGACCACTTCTACTAACACTAATACTGACCACTTCTACTACCACTAATACTGACCACTTCTACTACTGCTAATACTGACCACTTCTACTACCACTAATACTGACCACTTCTACTAACACTAATACTGACCACTTCTACTACCACTAATACTGACAACTTCTACTACTGCTAATACTGACCACTTCTACTAACACTAATACTGACCACTTCTACTACCACTAATGTTTACCACTAATACTACTACTAATACTGACCACTTCTACTACTGCTAATACTGACCACTTCTACTACTGCTAATACTGACCACTTCTACTACCACTAATACTGACTACTTCTACTATCACTAATACTAACCACTTCTACTACACTAATACTGACCACTTCTACTACACTAATACTGACCACTTCTACTACTGCTAATACTGACCACTTCTACTACTGCTAATACTGACCACTTCTACTACTGCTAATACTGACCACTTCTACTACTGCTAATACTGACCACTTCTACTACCACTAACACTGACCACTTCTACTACCACTAATACTTACCACTTCTACTACTGCTAATACTGACCACTTCTACTACCACTAATACTAACCACTTCTACTACTGCTAATACTGACCACTTCTACTACCACTAATACTGACCACTTCTACTACTGCTAATACTGACCACTTCTACTACTGCTAATACTGACCACTTCTACTACCACTAATACTGACCACTTCTACTATCACTAATACTAACCACTTCTACTACTGCTAATACTGAGCACTTCTACTATCACTAATACTGACCACTTCTACTACTTCTAATACTGACCACTTCTACTACTGCTAATACTGATCACTTCTACTACCACTAATACTGACCACTTCTACTACTGCTAATACTGACCACTTCTACTACCACTAATACTGACCACTTCTACTACTGCTAATACTGACCACTTCTACTACTGCTAATACTGACCACTTCTACTATCACTAATACTGACCACTTCTACTACTGCTAATACTGACCACTTCTACTACCACTAATACTGACCACTTCTACTACCACTAATACTGACCACTTCTACTACTGCTAATACTGACCACTTCTACTACCACTAATACTGACCACTTCTACTACTGCTAATACTGACCACTTCTACTACTGCCAATACTGACCACTTCTACTACCACTAATACTGACCACTTCTACTACTGCTAATACTGACCACTTCTACTACCACTAATACTGACCACTTCTACTACTGCTAATACTGACCACTTCTACTACTGCTAATACTGACCACTTCTACTACCGCTAATACTGACCACTTCTACTACCACTAATACTGACCACTTCTACTACTGCTAATACTGACTACTTCTACTACCACTAATACTGACCACTTCTACTACCACTAATACTGACCACTTCTACTACTGCTAATACTGACCACTTCTACTATCACTAATACTGACCACTTCTACTACTGCTAATACTGACCACTTATACTACTGCTAATACTGACCACTTCTACTACTGCTAATACTGATCACTTCTACTACCACTAACACTGACCACTTCTACTACCACTAATACTGACCACTTCTACTACTGCTAATACTGACCACTTCTACTACCACTAATACTGACCACTTCTACTACTGCTAACACTGACCACTTCTACTACTGCTAATACTGACCACTTCTACTACTGCTAATACTGACCACTTCTACTACTGCTAATACTGACCACTTCTACTACTGCTAATACTGACCACTTATACTACTGCTAATACTGACCACTTCTACTACCACTAATACTGACCACTTCTACTACTGCTAATACTGACCACTTCTACTACCACTAATACTGACCACTTCTACTACTGCTAATACTGACCACTTCTACTACTGCTAATACTGACCACTTCTACTACTGCTAATACTGACCACTTCTACTACTGCTAATACTGACCACTTCTACTACTGCTAATACTGACCACTTCTACTACCACTAATACTGACCACTTCTACTAACACTAATACTGACCACTTCTACTACCACTAATACTGACCACTTCTACTACTGCTAATACTGACCACTTCTACTACCACTAATACTGACCACTTCTACTAACACTAATACTGACCACTTCTACTACCACTAATACTGACAACTTCTACTACTGCTAATACTGACCACTTCTACTAACACTAATACTGACCACTTCTACTACCACTAATGTTTACCACTAATACTACTACTAATACTGACCACTTCTACTACTGCTAATACTGACCACTTCTACTACTGCTAATACTGACCACTTCTACTACCACTAATACTGACTACTTCTACTATCACTAATACTAACCACTTCTACTACACTAATACTGACCACTTCTACTACACTAATACTGACCACTTCTACTACTGCTAATACTGACCACTTCTACTACTGCTAATACTGACCACTTCTACTACCACTAATACTGACCACTTCTACTACACTAATACTGACCACTTCTACTACTGCTAATACTGACCACTTCTACTACTGCTAATACTGACCACTTCTACTACTGCTAATACTGACCACTTCTACTACCACTAATACTGACCACTTCTACTAACACTAATACTGACCACTTCTACTACCACTAATACTGACCACTTCTACTACTGCTAATACTGACCACTTCTACTACCACTAATACTGACCACTTCTACTAACACTAATACTGACCACTTCTACTACCACTAATACTGACAACTTCTACTACTGCTAATACTGACCACTTCTACTAACACTAATACTGACCACTTCTACTACCACTAATGTTTACCACTAATACTACTACTAATACTGACCACTTCTACTACTGCTAATACTGACCACTTCTACTAACACTAATACTGACCACTTCTACTACCACTAATACTGACCACTTCTACTACCACTAATACTGACCACTTCTACTACTGCTAATACTGACCACTTCTACTACTGCTAATACTGACCACTTCTACTACCACTAATACTGACCACTTCTACTACACTAATACTGACCACTTCTACTACTGCTAATACTGACCACTTCTACTACTG
>OZ025243.1:81769212-81849212 GCA_964019155.1 Osedax fenrisi
TTATTGCGCATTTAAGAGGATTTATCTTCAAACCCCATTTTTGACAAGCTTGTTCAAGTTCCAATGTAGATAGTTGCAGTTTTTCGAATACAGCAGATATGAGTGTCGTATCGTCTGCGTATCTGATATCAACAGACATATTTTCGTTTAATTGAAAGTCACGGTTCAAACTTTTAACACCCTTCATTACATATTCCAGGAATATGTTGAATAAACTTGGTGACATAATACAGCCTTGTCTCACGCCAATATTAACTGGGAACCAATCAGATAGTTCTCCTCCAGCTATTATGGAGCATTCCATTTTATCATATAGATTTTTTATTATTTCGACAAGTTTATTTGGGATACCTATCTTAAGCAGCATCTTCCAAAGTGCATCTCTCCAAATAGTGTCAAATGCTGCTTTAAAGTCAATAAAATGGAAATGGAGCGGTATTTGGTGCTCTTTTGCTTTCTCGATCAACTGCCTTATAATAAATATTGCATCCGTGGTTCCTCTACCAGGCCTAAAACCGAATTGAGAGTCACTCATTGATGATTCAATTATGTGCGAGCATCTGTTCATCAATATTTTGCAGAATATTTTACCTGGTATTGGTAATAGTGCAATGGCTCTATAGTTTGCGGCATTCAGTTTGTCACCTTTTTTGTGGATTGGTGTTATTATCATCTTAGACCAGTCATTTGGTGGATTCTCTGTCACAATTATTTTATTAAACAGGTGTGTTAATGTTTTAGTCATAATTTCACCTCCAGCTTTTATCAATTCAGAAGTTATTCCATCAACCCCAGGTGACTTTCTGTTGGATAGCTGTTTTATTGAGTACTTACATATAATACATACTTAATACATACTTAATACATACTTAATACATACTTAATACATACTTAATACATACTTAATACATACTTAATACATACTTAATACATACTTAATACATACTTAATACATACTTAATACATACTTAATACATACTTAATACATACTTAATACATACTTAATACATACTTAATACATACTTAATACATACTTAATACATACTTAATACATAATTAATTTGAAATAATGAAAATAAAGATAACATAAAAGATACGAATACGGTTAGGTTTAACACAATACAAAGGTGCATTACAATGTAAAGGCATAGCAAATAGAGCGAGGACATTCGATACCTGCAGGTACGAATGTTAACAATGAGTTTACCTATAGGTGTTTATCTATAGATCTTAATGTTGGGAGTAATACCGTGGCTAAGTGTGTTTACTAATGTATACACTGGATATGAAGCTGACGTTAGGCATGTATGTGGCTCATTTGGCAAGGCGTCAGACACACGAGCAGTAGGACGCGAGTTCAAGTCTCGTCCGGACACTTAAAATAGGTCTTAAACATTTAAGTGATCTTCTACAATTGTGTATACATAAATGATCGGCTTTCGTTAAAACCATGGATGGCTTACATGAGAGCGGCTTCGAAGGGACATTTAAAGCCATATATTTATAATTTATAATATATTTCAGCTATATTTCTATACATCTATATATAACTCTATAGAGTCCTTTCATCCAATCCAGGAACTTGTAAGTTACTGGATGGGATGAAAGGACTCTACCAAAATAACAATAACAATAACAATATAACATACTAGAGATATTAAGACAATAAAGTATGGTATCAGGTACCAGTTATTATGAGAAATTAAATTGCATATGATTATGCTATAGGGGCGCTGCAACATGGAGAGGCGTGGGGGATATGTCCCCCCACTTTAAAATCTAGAGGACCTCCTATAGGTATTGGTCTACATATATGTATTGTTCCCCCTACTTTTACCACAACATTTATTTTGATTGGTTGGTCCCCCATATACTAAATCGTTCCAGCGCCACAAATTATTCTATAGCATGCTATATGATCATATTTAACATTACGGACATATCTAACCACAGTGCTAGTCCTATACCATATTATCATAGTATATATATACATATATATATATATATATATATATACCGCTAAGATAACCCTTAGATATAGGTAATTTCTATCAGTAATCATACCTACACTTTATTCTATCAGAACAACTGAACTCAGATATTGGGCTAGATTAGCGTGTTCGGCTACCGGAATGATATCACGTCACACGTATCGAGATCGAGGAATACAAATATCGCAACGTTGTGTGTTAAATCAACATTGCCGATCTCGAGAGTGAGAGAGAGAGAGAATTTATTTAAGGATCGTCAAATGAGGGCAGTCTCGGTATACCGATAATCTATAGATTTAAATATGAACATGTTGTTATGAAAAATGTTAGTAAAATGTTAGTATAATGTAATATTGTTTTTAATGACATAGTAAGTGACCGTTGGGCCAACGACGTTGTCCACCATTCATTGTAAGGTTTTAACCTTATGGTTAATAAACAATAATATAATTTGAAATGGACAGTAATATACATAGAATACAATAGATTCAATAGAATACATTCAGTGTATTCATACAAAGAACATGTAACAATATATATATATATATATATATATATATATATATATATATATATATATATATCCTATATATAGGTGATTTGTTATACAAATATATCTGTTATCCATACATATTTATTTTAAATATATGAATATAGATAATAACTTAATTTAGTAGGTTAAATTATATTTTATAAATATATTTTAAATGACACAGATAATATAGTCATACATATGTACTTATCGTATGACTAAATATAGTTTAATTGTATGAAATGAAGTACAAATGAGTCAATAAAATACATAATGTTAATAATATATAGATAATTTAATAATATAGCCATTATATACTATTATATAAATATGTGATATTTATTAATAGATCAGTTATGTGGAATATATGAAATAATATAATAATAAAGCCTGTTTATTTTGATAATTATAAAATATGTATTGATAATAGCTTTCACATTCGCGAAAGTAAGATAACATATATGTATATATTAGATAACATCCTGTTCTGTTTACTATAATAATCAGTATACTATAGTATACTATAGTAATCAGTAGACTGATTAATAATATTCACATGATATGATATTTAATAATAGTTACAAATGTATATTATTATAATAATAGTTATATTTCGTATATCTTTAAAATTAATTTTGTATTTTATAAAGAATATCTATCGATGTTTATAAAATCTGCTAGAGAGTATGTTAATCGTATACATCTAAGGGTTGAAGCTCATATGTTACTATATAATGTATTTGATGTTAATATGTAGTTGTTGTTATATTTATTTTAGTATCACGTATAAGCTATATGGAGACATATAGTATATTTCCATGAATATAGATAGATAGATAGATTAAAAGTGTATTGAATTACTGGTTATAGGTATACCTATATAAAGAAAGTTATAATTATATATAAACATATAATTATATAACATATAAACAAAATATATAAATGTGATAATAGTAATACAAAACGATACGATACAAAAAAACAAGAAATAAACTGAGAAGTAAAATAAAAATAAAACATTGGATTATACGAGCCGTTGAATCAATATATAGTATCTGATAGTGCAAGTTGTCAAACAGGAGAGGTAACAAAACCGAAGGTCTCGGGTTGGCAAGGCCCATATGGGATGGATCAATTCCCAAGGGTGGATGAGTCCCTAGTAAGTAATTTGGTTGACGTCTCCTGACCCTCTGAAATTGTTGCTATATAGATCAAATATATCAGTTGCATCCACATCGACAAGTCCGTTCAGTATCCTATATGTCAGAGTAAGATCAGCTAATAACCTGCGATGAAATAAAGTTTTAATATTGAGAAAAATAATTCTATCTTCATAAGACCGTTTAGTAAGATTACATCTAGAAAAAAGTATTTTAGTGAAATAGATTTGAATATTTTCTATATTGTTAGAATTGCATATGAAATTGTCTGGATTCCAGACAGATGAATCCGATTCCACAATAGGGCGAACGTATGATATATAGGCTTTAAGCAAGTATATATAATCATCGGTGATGAAACATCTAAATAATATTAATAATTAAATGTGCTTTAGTACATATAGTATTAATATGAGTATTAAAACTCATATTATCATTAAATGTTATGCCTAAATCCTTGAATGAGGTGTGTATAGGCAGTTCAAAATCATTAATGAAATATGAATGAACAGGGTTTTTATTACCAATTCGCATGACAACACATTTAGTAGGAGCAATTTCTAGTTCCCATCTCTTCATCCAATCACTAAGCTCATCAAGAGCACATTGTAAAGGTAAACAACTTTCTGTGGGCTTAAACGAATATAAAAGCTTAGCATCGTCTGCAAAGAGAGAAGCATATATGGGTGGTTTTATAATATTTGGTAAATCATTAATATACATTAAGAATAACAACGGACCTATAACGGACCCTTGAGGAACACCAGATATAACTGGTGAGAAGTTAGAGAAACTATCATTAATTGTAACACGTTGTTTTCTATCGAGTAAATAAGATTTTAACCATTTATAAAGATTACCACTAACGCCATAATAAGATAATTTATGCAAAAGTTTAGAATGTGATACTTTGTCAAAAGCCTTAGCTACATCAATATATGCAATATCCGATATTAGGAATGCATCTCTAGCTTCATAAATTTTTTTATAAAAAGATATTAGTTGCAATTCAGTTGACTTTCCAGCTAAAAATCCGTATTGACATTTAGTAATATAATTATTTGAACGTAAATAGAAAGTTACATTATTAGAAAGAATTTTTTCAAAAAGAATGAGCGTGCTAGGTAGAATGCTAATGGGCCGATATTTGCTGGTTTAGTAGCGTCACCTTTTTTGAATATTGGAATAATATGTGATATTTTCCAAATATCCGGACAAATCCCTGAATCTAGAATATTTGTAAAAATTATCGATAATGGATGACATAATTCAAACGATAATTTCTTTAATACTCCTTTCGGTATACCGTCTGGTGAATTATTGAATTTACTAGGTAGTAAACATAGAAATTTACGTAATACCTCAGGAGTAGTAGGATAAGAGGATAGTGATGATGATATGTGAGATGATATGGATAATATGGGTATATTAATATTATAACTTTTATTAAATACAGAACTATATTGATGCGATAAACAAGACGCCTTGTCAAAATCAGATGATGATATTGAATTGTCAATTTCATTATAAAGAGGTGATATAAAATTAGATGAATGTAATTTCTTATTAATGAATTTATAAAAATTGGATATTATTATTGGAAGATAAAACCTTAGATTCCAGATCAATATTATATTTCTTAATTTTTATATCAACATCAAGCTGGGCTAATCGCCAATTCATACGACTATTTTCATCACAAATAATATTGTGAAGATGTCGACATTTATTTAATACTTTTTTAATATGAATAGGATATCTATATTTTGTAATTTTAGGTAAAGGAGTATGTTTATTACATATAAATAAAAGCTTATTAATAAATATAGTAAGCATATCAGAACCATTAATGGATGAATTTAGCAGATTATTCCAATTAATTGATAGAAGATCATTTTTAATATTATAATAATCTGATTTAAGGTAATTTGGAATTGGTAATATAGGAGAACTAGATATTGGTATATTAATACCACGAGGATAAATTAAACAAGATAATATGGAAATATGATCACTACAATGATAATCATATTCTATCGGATTAGTAGATATGATAGATGTTACCATTTTAATATCATTTGTTAGAATTAAGTCCAGAATATTCGAATTACGCGTATTAAAATTCACTAACGGCAATAATCCATTTTTTTGAGTAAACGAATAGAAATATTTGTCAACAGATGAGATTCCCAGACCATTGATCCAGTCAATTCCAGGTAGATTAAAGTCACCATATATAATGCTAGTTTATATATGGTGACTATATAATATAACTTGCCGATGACTTGGATAACTTGATTAGTTTACTTAAATCCGCTAATTCTAATTAATTAGGATCCCATATAGGCTATTGATATGAAGTGTTCTCATATTTCAATGGTAACTATTTAGCTGTTATATTCAGTGCCTTTTACTTCGTAATACGTATACACAAACGTACAAACACATAGGAGAAAGTCTCCTATTACCAATTCTACAATTGTTATTCAATCTATTTAATTCTACAATTTTTATTTGATAAAATGTACTATTCTGTTTTTACTTTTTAAATATTTGAATAATACTTTTTTATAAATAATTTTAAATACATTATTAATTAACCGACCACTAAATTACCCTAATACCGACCCCATGTGATTTATAATATCTAATCAAAATAGATCCGTATTTTACTTTAAAATATACGGTAAAATATGTCTTAAGTTTTTTATGTATCATTGATATAGATTTAGGATTCATTATTCCAGTTGATTATATACATACTGATTAATAAATAAATATTAAATAATAATATACACTATTTTAATATAATTACTATAAAGTTTAAATTTAAATTTAATATTACTATTAAACATAAATTCAATAACAAATACATTGACTGAATGTTATACTTAATTATTGTTATACCTATAGGTATAATATCCAATAAAAATAGTAGATATACATATATGTATATCTACTATTCTTATTGGATATTATAATACTACAATTATTTATACCACGATTATTTTAGGTGGTCGGTATTAGACACATATATCCGATTACCGACCCCCCTGTTTATTCTTGTAAATATAATTTATCAACAATTTAAAATAGCCACATTATTCATTACAAAATTTCAAATAAATATATTTAATATTGAATAAGTTAATACAAATAATCATTTAAGGGTCGGTAATCGGATACTTTCCCCTATACTTGCACCTACACACACATACATATATATATATATATATATATATATATATATATATATATTGAATTAAATTGAATAGAATTGTTTATTTAAACACCAATATAGCGGATGCCCTCTCTGGTGTATAATAATAACGAAAAAGAATAAAAACAAACGAATAGAAAATACAAAATAACAACAATTTAAATTAAATAGATTTAGATATAAAGATTAAATAACGCGTATACAAAAATAAATTAAGAAGTGTTTAAATAATGTTTTAGTTTCTTTCTAAAACAATATAAGTATTGGATCTTCCGTAAGTCTTACGGTAGGACATTCCATATGCAAGAACAGCGGAGGATAATGCCCGATTACTAAATCCATTGAATAAAGTATTGCTCTCCAACAGTATTGCATCAGATGTTCGAATCTTCTTCAGTATGCGACGACGTTTTAGTTGATTATGTAGATAGTCAGGCTTACCTAGGAATATAGATTTATGAGCTAGACAGAGTAAACGATATTTGCAATGCTTTCTAAATAATAGCCATTTAAGATTATGTTGGTGTTCATCTGTTTTAAAATGTTCACTACGATTGATATTATAAATAAGGCGTATAGAAGCGCGAATAATTCTATCAATCTTTTTGATCTCTATATTCTTTAAGTCACTAAATAAGGATCCGCAATAATCAATTCTGGATAATACTAGAGCATTAATAAGTAGTTTAGTAATACGCGTAGAGCAATACTTTCTAATATGTCTAATCCTACGTAGATGAAAATTAGCTGATTTTGACATAGAATTAATGTGAGCATCAAAAGATAATGTACTATTGAAGATAACTCCAAGATTGCGAACTGAAGCAGAAGGATGTATAACCCTACCATCAATGATTACCGGTGGAAAAGTAGTATATACCCTAGATAAATTTAGTAGTTCGGTTTTAGAGGTATTTACTAGTAGATCGTTTCTAAGTAGCCAATTAATTATTTCAGATGCACATTCCAGAAGTTCCAAGTTGG
Organism: Osedax fenrisi; assembly: GCA_964019155.1. Lineage (NCBI taxonomy): Eukaryota > Metazoa > Annelida > Polychaeta > Sabellida > Siboglinidae > Osedax > Osedax fenrisi. The sequence goes on from OZ025243.1 coordinate 81,777,100, forward strand.
AGTTAAGCGTGTTAACAGGAATTTTAATAATTAGCTGTATATCATCAGCATATATATGGTAGGTAATATTAGGAAATTTACTAATAATATTAGATAGAGGAAGTAAATAACAAATAATAAAGGACCGAGTACTGATCACTGAGGAACTCCACATAGTATATCAATGGGAGGCGAAATATAATCATTCACTTTTACTGAGGAAGTTCGATCTTTAAGAAACGAAGTTAACCAGCTGAGAGAAGAACCTTCAATTCCGAGTTCCTTAATGCGTTCAATAAGAATATTGTGGTTTAGAGTATCAAACGCACTCGAAAGGTCGAGTAGCAATAGTTGCGCACAATGAGAGGAGTCGAGCGATTTATAGAGCGTATTAGTAATAATATTTAAAGCAGTTTCAGTGGAATAATGTGTTCTATAAGCACTCTGGTAGGGTTCCATTAAATAGTTATTCTCAAGATAAAATATCAATTGTCTACTGACTACACGTTCCATGATTTTACTTATTATCGGAAGTTGGGATATGGGTCTATAGTTCATAAGATCATCAGGATCGAGAGAGGATTTTTTCAGAATCGGCTTAATAATAGTATATTTTAGAGATTTAGCCATGATCCCCTCATTAAGTGATTCCGAAATTAAATTCGAGATAGTAATCGAAAGTAATAAAACTACATTTTTAAAGACAACCAAAGGAAGAGGATCAATAGGATATGTTGAATTGGACATCATAATCAATTTGTGTATTTCAAAAATGGAAGGCGAGGAAAAACTAGATAATTTATATAAAGTTGGTTCAGTGATTTGATGGGCAATCATACTCGGAGGTATCAAAGCCAGTTTAGATTTAATACATTTAGAAATACTAGATAACTTATTATATAAACTAGATACAAAAGAAGAGCACATATTATAGTTGGAAAGTCTATTTGATATGGGATTTAAATTACTACCAAGTATTCTATTCACTATTTTGAAAAAATTTTGAGAATTTGACCACAGGCATTTAGTTTTTGCTCATAGAAATTAGCTTTTTGTGAATAAATTGCTTTCTTATAAGCCATCCTTGCCTCCAAGAAAATATACTTATGATAATGAGATTTATGAATTCTACGCTCAAGTTTCCTTAATGAACGTTTCATTATAGCAAGATGAGAAGAAAACCAAGGTGATGAAGTATGTAGAGTGAAGTAACGAGATTTTAAAGGAACTAAGTTATTAAAAGTAGATGAAAGACAGTAATTTAAAAAATCAAACGATATGTGATCACTGGATAATCTATTCTCAATTTGTAACCCAAGTTCATGATAGTTTAATTTCCTCAACTCCCTATAAAAAACTAATGAATTAGTTGTTACAGGTTTCCTTAGAGAAATAGATGTATGAATCAGATAATGATCAGTTAAGAGATCAGAACGAATACAGGGTGAAATAAACTTAGTGGGTGTATCATTAGGAGTAAAAATCAGATCAAGAATATTGCCACTTGTGTGAGTAGGACAGGATATATGTTGATGAAGACCAAGGGATTCAGTTAATTGCCTAAATAAGGAATGGGGTTGAGACATGGAGTCAAAATGATAATTAAAATCGCCCATACAAATGAATTTAAAAGAGCTAGAATGTAAGCCATTATTTATGCAATCAGAGAATTCATCAAAGAAGATGGAATAATCAGTCCTAGGAGGCCGATAAATAACTATAATACGAAGTATATCGAAAGGGAAATTAAATGTGCAAGATAAGCAATCACTATAAGAAAAAGTAAAAGAAGAAATGGAAGGCGTTGGTAAGTCCATATGAATTAAGATACCAACACCTCCCCCACGACCATAATTACGAGGTTGGAGATAAAGATTATAACCCACCTCGCAGCACAATGAGAATATATCCGTATCATCCAGGTTTCAGTGATCCCAATAATAGAGATAGGTTTAATTTTTATATAGGCAAGGAGTAGTACAATATTAGAGCGAAGAGATCGAATATTAATAAGGAAATGCTAATTACATCAGATAACATACATAGTCACTTTTTATTAGATTCAGTCTCAGATTTTGATTTTGAAAAAGCCGCAAAAGATATCTTCCATGCGGATATTTCCTCTTGCATAGGGTTATATTTATCAGATATCCAGTCAATCTTATCATTGATAGTTCTTCTTAACTCTATATATATACAGTGTATATAGCATATGGAATATTATAATTGGATTTGTCTATCCCTACATCAAATATGTGGGCCAACTAAATAAAATAAAACAATAATAAATTAATACATCAATAGCTACACTTAAGGGGAGTCCGCATAGCTGAAATTTGCTTTAAAAAAAAAAGTAAAATAAATTGTATTATAAAATATACATTTATAGAATGTTATTTAGTAACTGTCAAAAAATTAATAATGAAAAATAGCTAGAACTGCTATACAAATAATATAATGTGAATATATAAATGTAATATAGTGTGTTTTTATATATTGAAATATACTAATTTATTTCCATATAATTGTAAATAGTGTGTTTTTATATATAAAATATAATATATATATAGGTTTCTACAATAACTATTGAATTCGTAATATGTATATAAATGTAATAAATATAAAATAATGTGTTTTATATATTGAATTATAATATATTTATATAAAATAATATGTTTTATTTATTGAATTATTGAATTTATAATAAAATAGCAGAATTCTGTAACGGAAATATGCTTGATACATCGATGGTGGAAGATTTACCTAAAGATCAGTTAGTTACTGAAAATATCTTACCATGGAATAGTACATGGGATCATATTAATTGTTTCTAAAGATTGGCCTGCTGATTTCACTATATATTATATAGAGTATCACGTATATAAATATGCCTATTAATGCGTTCATTTCCAGAACCAAATATTAGATTATGGAATCCATAAATAGTCAGTAATGCTGAGTTAATGCAATTGAAATATGATCATATTTCACGATATATATATTATAAAGCAGTGGGTACAAAATAAATCCTAGTAACATATTTCTGAGCTACATTTGAAATTCGGTGGTATTAAAAAAGTGCCATTGGGGGATTTCGGACTGCAAGTAGACATGCATATATGCATGATCTCAAGACATAGAAAGTAATCTAGCTTTATTTCGAGAAATCAATTACGTTGTAATATAACTAGGAGTTGTTAATGTATAAGTTAAGACATCGCGTTTATCTAGAATTTCAATAGTAAGTGAGTATACAACCTAAGGTGACATTTTAGTAATCGAATTTTATAAAATACCACCGAAATGCTAAATTAGATATAAACGTTAATGATTGACATACATAAGATAGAATATGACCTACATATTATATTATTATGCCAATGGAGCTATATTGCTATTATAAGTAAGTCCAACCACATTCATGAATTGTAAAAACAGCAACTAGATATCATGATTATAGAACTGATCTTCATCTAAACTAAAATGAAAAAGTATTTCACTTGATTTTCTTAAATAAGTCAAATATAGTTATATAGTTAGTCATAGAATTATACATGAACTCGGTAGAAAACGTTCTGAGAGTATAATTAACACATTTACATACACCGTGGCATGAACGAATCTGGAATATAGATCAAACTATGATTTATCCATTTGTAAACTTTTTGAAAGCAAAAAGTATCCTTAACTTTAACATATGTGTAATTATTTGTAAATTTGAATGTATCAATTTATACATTTTATTGAGTAATTCAATTATTTCTCCACGCATCTATATATTCAAATTAAAAATGATAATTATGCTTCTTTGAATGAACTTATATTTGAGTATTCCCTCATGAAACATGTTCGTTTTCCTACTAACTCTAATGGTAATAATATTGACTTAGTTTTATCTTTAGCTGATTCTAATTTAATTTCATATCCCCCTCAAAGTTCTCTAATCACTTTGCCATTTTATTTGATTTGAAATTGTCGGTAACACAAATTAATCGACCCTCTAGATCGTTTTGGAAAATGTCCTCTATTGATAAAACAATTTTTGTTAACTCGGTATTCCATCAACTTAACATCAGTATATCTTTTGATTTTTCTACACTCTATAGAGTATCATATATGATTATTTTAATTTGACATTATCTCTTTCGCTTGATATTTTTGAACCCTCATTTACACTTATCAACCGAACTTATTATAAGTTTCCCTGGTTTAATATTGAGATAGGAATATCCAAACTTGACTCTAATCGTATTGCTTTTAAAGTTTGTCGATCGCTTTATAATAAAAAACTCTCTCTACCAAATCGTCATACTTCACAGATATGTTCGGTATTTATGTAATATCTTCAAAGTAAGCTTACAAATTATCGTTCACCTTAGTAGGTAAAACCCAGATCAAACATCTTCCTTACCAACCTGATTTAGTTATTTTTTCCTTGTTTGCCAATTTCTTCCAACACAACATTTCTAGTATTATCAATGTATTTCCAAACATCAACTGGGCACGACTCGATCTCAATTTAACATCCAATCATAAGCATTGGTCATGATTTACACTTCCCATACATGATATTGTAATCTCTTTGATGACATCCTTAAAAACCAAGTATCCACATGATCCCATTCCACTTAATCTGCTTCGTTCATTATCACAATATGTTATTGGACTTATCACTGAAATCATTCATAGATATCTTATAGCATCTATTGTTCCACACTCAATGATTTATTCATACATTATTCCGATTTAAAAAAAACTACTCTTCACCAATCTAATTTCTCAAGTTATCGTCCAATATCCCAGTTAGCATCCATATTTAAGATATTAGAACGAGTTGTGTCCACTCAACTAATTAATTACAGTATGTCCAATGCTATTGTTGATAAATATCAAAGTGCGTATCTTCCTCATCGCAGCACCTACCGACACTGACCTTACTTTGATCATTAATGATATTCTCATATATCTTGATAATAAAGCCCCATGCTATATCGTACTATTACCTATACATATCTAGAGATTTGTATACTCTCGATAACAATATTATTTCCATTAGACTCAATATAATTGGTATATACGGTCAAGTCCACAGTTGGTTTATGTATTTTGTTTCATCTAGAACATCTTCGGTGAAGATTAACTCCTCGTTATCTCCTCATTATTTGAACATACATGGTATTCCATAAAGTTATGTTCTTGGCCCTATAGGGCCTATAGGGCCTAATATATATATTGTTCATTATTTATATTCTTCCTATAAAACCAATTGTTAACAAATATCCTAATATTAACTATCATCCTTATGCCGATGATCTTCAGATATATAGCCATTTCATAGTTCTAGTGATTCTGGTCTATTCAAATATATATGTTTAATTGTATTACTGATCTCACTAAAGATTCTCTCATAACTCGATCCCCTTAAATATGACTAAAACTGATACTATCATATCTCTAGACCTAGTTCTCCTCTATCAATAACTCATCCTTTTATTCTACCTCTTCCAACTTCTTAATCTATAACTACCATCGGTTTCACTATAACCTCTCACCTATAAGTCTATAGACTAATCTCTACACATTAATAACATGATACGAACTGCCAACTATTTTCTATATAATATTAGAAAATCTCGTTATAAACTTACCTTTGACATGACTAAATATTTAATTCACTCGCTAGTATTCAGCAGACTTATATATTGCTGTTCATTATTATGTAATTTACCTGTTAACCTTATGTATAAACTCGAGCGTATTCAACGTCGTGCTATACGTGTATTATATAAACTAAACTTTGCTTCAATTGTTTCTATATCTGATTTAATGAGATCATTAGGCTGGCTTAAGTTTAGATATATTTGTATACATAGGCTATTGTGTATTACATATTTGGATATATACCGTGGATTTACTGAATATCTAGCTCAATATATTATTATTTTTAGTTCTAACATAACTATAGTCGGAAGTTCCACGTCATGAAATTGGTGCTACACTCAACATATTTGGCCTACTCTGATTTAGCTTTTTCGGTTATTGCTCCGAAAAGTTGGAATTCACTGCCATATGATATTCGTTGTATAACATCACTTTCATTGTTTAAACGTAAACTTTATTTCCATTTTAAATCATTGTAATTCGTTCTATTTTATTATTCGTATTATTTTATATTTAATTTGTTTTGTTTTGTATTATCTAATGACGACTATAGGCGTATATATATATATATATATATATATATATATACTCACCGTGTGTTTTTGAAGTCATAATAAACTATATATAATAATAATAATATATATGTTTATAAATAATAATACATATGCATTAACATTATTATTGGAACAATAAATTCATGCATGCTAAAGTTATTTTATCATATTACAGAAGAATGATGGTATTATGAGTGAATATACATTTCACATTTCAATAAAATATAGTAGATATATATATATATATACCTGTATTTTATAGTATACCTACCTGTATATTTCTGTGTAAAAATCACAGAATATATCTGATGAAAGTTACTATATACCTAATGCAATAGATATATAGAAATAAAACATCATGTCCTCGGTAAATAATTATTCTGTAACTAATAAATACCTATTGATTACAAATCTATAAATACATCGTTAAGTTTCTTATGTAAATAATTATTTTTCTATAAGCCATTTTATCAATACTATTAACAATATTTACTATTATAAATATGTGTTTATTTAAATTAATAAAAAATTACCTATGTACATAAATATTAATAATATATACGCTGTTCTCAATTACGGACCAGTTATTATATTCTAATACATAGGTAATAAAACATACTTTTTTAAACTATAATATGTGAAATTATAAAACTTAAATTAACACAGTAATTAAAATAATAAATAATTAATTTAAATAGGAATATTTCGTTCAATCTCTGAAGAAATATATTATAATAGACTACCATTCCAAATAAGTATTATTCATTTAGAACATTTAAACCATAACAATACAAATGTAATCAGTAGTTTTACTACTATTGGAAACACTATTAAATTACCCCTAACATAAAATAGTGTATAGTAAAACCCCTAATAAACTGTGCTATACATATGTAGTGGAAAGTCTCCGATTACCGATCCTATCCTAATACCGAACCCTCTCGTATCTCAGTAACCATAAGAGATATCAATAAATTGTATATACACGAATAGTTAGTAATTTAATGATAAATTTGAATAAGTATTTTGTTTTAAAAAATATGCAATCCTACAATTGTTATTTGATAAAATGTAATATTCTGTTTTTACTTTTTAAATATTTGAATACTAACTTTTTTTAAATCATTTTAAATACTTTATTAATTAAAAGAAACTTAATACTGCACATAATATTGAATATCAATAAAATGTTTATAACAATTATAAAAATAATTTAATTTGAAAAACTATTAACCAATATATCTCAATATATCTTAATTATAGAAACCTATATGATTTTCCTATTACCGACCCCCTAAATTACCCTAATACCGACCCCATGTGATTTATAATATCCAATCAAAATAGATCCACATTTTACTTTAAAATATGTCGTAAGTAGTTTTTGTATCATTGATATAGAATTAGGATTCATGATTTCAGTTAATTACCTTAATTACCTACATACTGATTAATAAATAAATATTAAATAATAATATAGGATAATAATATAGCCTACACTATTTTATTATAATTAATATAAAGTTTAAATCTAAATTTAATATTAAATTAAAATATAAATTCAATAAATAAATTGCGTACATGTTATAATTAATTATATTTATGTATATATACTATTTTTATTCGATATTATAATACTATAATTATTTATACCACGATTATTTTAGGGGGTCGGTAATAGGAGAAGGGGGTCGGTATTAGGCCAATGTATCCGATTACCGACCCCCCTGTTTATTCTTGTAAATATAATTATATCACAAATTTAAAATATTCACATTATTCATTGCCATAATATTAACCTACATACAACATTTCAAATAAATATATTTAATATTGAATAAGTTATTACAAATAATCATTTAGGGGTCGGTAACCGGAGACTTTCCCCTATAACTATTATTACCATACACGTTCACGAGATATAACTTATAATACTAACGATAATAATAAAACTAAATAACTTCACACCTACTGGGATCTACACTGTTAAAACAATTTCTCCTTTAAAACCTTTAATGAATGCTGAAGCGGTGTAAAAGGTTTATGACGCGCATTACGAGTTATTTTATTCATCTATGCACTAAAGGTTTTGGGAACCTTTATTTAAAACCTTTAATGATCTCATCAATTCGATTAAAGGTTATATGTACCTTTACTGGTCTCATAAATTCGATTAAAGGTTATATGTACCTTTACTGGTCTCATAAATTCGATTAAAGGTTATGTGTATCTTTACTGGTCTCCTAAATGCGAGTAAAGGTTAGTGTACCTTTACTGGTCTCCTAAATTCTAGTAAATGTTATGTGTACCTTTACTGATTTCATAAATTCGATTAAAGGTTATGTGTACCTTTACTGGTCTCCTAAATGCGAGTAAAGGTTATGTGTATACCCAGCAAACAACAATAGTAATTGTATGTTAATTAAGTATTATTAAGTTTATATAATTTTTTTATTATAGAAATAATAAAATACTATACCTTTTAATTATTTTGAAATATTGATTTAATTTGTATCTATGCAAATTAATTAATAATTATTATTTTACTTTTTTATTTTAAGTTTATATACTGTTTTTAATAAATAAAATATTATTTTAAAAACTAAAATTATTTAAGTAATCCTATATTTTACTACATTATCATAATCTAATTCGGGTGACTCATGAACTATAATGTTAATCATAATTACATTGATAATACAATTGGAAATCATGTTGAACTAATTGCCCAATATTGAATATATAGCAATTGCATATTGATTAAATATTGTATTCAATATTAAAATGATTTATTATTGAATTTAAGTTTTAAATCTAACTTAAATGAAATTATATAATATATTATAATATATAAGTTATTATTTTGATATGATACTACTTACTATGTTAAGATACTAATATTTATTTTAATTTAATTTAATTTTATTTATTTATACTAATATTTATATATTTGCATAAAACCTTTAGTACCTTTTAAAATATCAGTAAAGGTTATGAAAACCTTTAATACTATATTTGCATAAAACCTTTAGTGCTTTTTAAACATCAGGTAATGTTATGAAAACCTTTAATCCTCTATCTGCATAAAACCTTTAGTGATTTTCAAACATCAGTAAAGGTTATGAAAACCTTTAGTGCTCGCTAACCGAATGCGAAAGGTACATGAAACCTTAACACATAGGTCGAATTTCGTAAGGTTTTCTCAGCTAGTCACTAAAGGTTATTTTCTAACAGTGTAGATACATTTACTATTAATAATAATATGCTAGAACATTCCAAATCTAAATAGCGTATACGTATATGTATATATGTATATACATATATGTATATATTTGAATCTATATATATATATATATATATATATATATATATATATATATAATTGTGTATGTGTGCGCACACTGTGCGTTAAGCGCTATCATTTTTTTTTTTGTTAATTCTATCAAATAAAATAGTATACTATAGGTGATATAATTAATGATCAAAAAAAAATTTTTAATTTTTTGACAATTTGTAGCAAGCGCCACCCAATTCTAAAAAAAAAAATGTTAATTCAAAAAAAAATTTTAATCTCGAAATTTTTCATAACATAGTTCACATTTTTGACCTTTACTATACGATAATTTAAATTTATTTAAATTTAATATATTATTTAATATGAATTTACGATATACAGATACAGTTTTGCTATTCAAACCTAAAGTAATGTCACAAATGCAATTACCCACATATGTTGATACTTATAGACATTATATATCTATTTTAGATGAAGATAAGAATGGTGCTATTAATTCTACTGTTGATAGTATTATCAAAATATGGGAATCAGCGTCTGTACCATATTATACCTATTTATCAGTACGTACGAAATTAGCTAGATATTTTGAAATCGTAAGCAAAATGAAAAAGAGTGTAAATAGAAACTTCTTTTCTGCTTCATATGATAATCATATGCACAAATACGATGTTATACTGGATATATGTACTTGTCAGTGCAATCTGGACTTTCCCTGTCATTGTAAAAAAGGGAATCGAATTCCAGTTGCAGAGAAAGAATTTATACTTGATCAAAGAAGCTCTAGAACACTATGTATTGAACTGCATAGAAGAGTTGCTACTTCTATACAGAGTAGAATATATATGCCGCCTTCCAAAGTCAGAATACTAGATATTTCAGAATCTGATCAAATTCAATCGACTGCAGATAGTTCTTCGACGTTAGTTATTTTATAGGTTACACTAGACTATAGGCAATTTTATTTCAACATGTATATATATTCAATGACTAGTATTTCGATATTAATTAATGATGATTGTATATATTATTTATATGTTTCATTATGTTATACAGTGTACAATATTATTATATAGTAAACCAGATTTAATATGATGATATTATTATAATATATAATATATATATATATATATATATATATATATATATATATATATATATGGTCTACTATTAATAATTGATAATTTAAGTTAACTTGGACTTTCATAGATGTGATATGATATATACATTTTCAGATTTAAATTAATTTTTTTTATGAAATATAATTGTCGTAAAATACGTATACATAATTTTATATAATAATATTTTATTTTATAGAGATATATAAAATTAACATATATAATTGTATGCATACAGAGTTATGGTCTCAGATCATTCTAATGATACTGATATATCAGATGATACGGATGAGTATGATGATGAATCAGATGATGAAGATTATGATGAATGTATATCAACAACAAAGTAAGTAAACATCCTAATTTATATATAATATATGTATATCAGTTTTCATTCATTTCTTACTACAACTACCCATCACATAATTATACGGGTTATGAAATAGTTTACTATAGCATATATATATATATATATATATTAGTGGTTTAAATTTTGCCCTTTTTAATAATATTATACGACTTATTTAGTAATCTTATATGATTTATTTAGTAATTTTATACGACTTATTTAGTAATATTTTACAACTTATTTAAGAATATTATACGACTTATTTAGTAATTTTATATGATTTATTTAGTAATTTTATACGACTTATTTAGTAATATTTTACAACTTATTTAAGAATATTATACGACTTATTTAGTAATTTTATATGATTTATTTAGTAATTTTATACGACTTATTTAGTAATATTTTACAACTTATTTAAGAATATTATACGACTTATTTAGTAATCTTATATGATTTATTTAGTAATTTTATACGACTTATTTAGTAATATTTTACAACTTATTTAAGAATATTATACGACTTATTTAGTAATCTTATATGATTTATTTAGTAATTTTATACGACTTATTTAGTAATATTTTACAACTTATTTAAGAATATTATACGACTTATTTAGTAATTTTATATGATTTATTTAGTAATTTTATACGACTTATTTAGTAATATTTTACAACTTATTTAAGAATATTATACGACTTATTTAGTAATTTTATATGATTTATTTAGTAATTTTATACGACTTATTTAGTAATATTTTACAACTTATTTAAGAATATTATACGACTTATTTAGTAATCTTATATGATTTATCTGCGACACAGTGTGCGTGTGTCATAGATTTGTATTTTACAAAACGGTAAACTATAAATCTATGGTGTGTGTATGCAAATTTATATCGATAACTATAATTAGGATTTGAATATATCAGATATCCGAAACTACATTTATCTTCACTATAGTGATAATCTATAGATTCCAAATATAATTCACGGGTGATATATAAACACTGTATCATACCCCATTCATAAATTAAGCTTTTATTATAACCTTATAGATAGATATATATGTCTAGTAGACACTGTCTACTACTGAACGCATTCTACCGATATGCCATTTATAATGAGAAATGTTGGACAGGAAAGGAAATTTTAAAAGAAATATGTCCACTATTTTGTTACATATTGTATTGGTAGGTTCACTATCTATTTAGTATCTATAATAATAATAATGTCGTATATAAGTGTAATTATAAGTGTATATATATATATATATATATATATATATATATATATATATATATATATATTTATATATTAATATTAATTGAGGTTATATAAAATATTAAATAATTTGAAAATCAATCAAAGAGAATATCAGTAAAATATGAATATCAAATAATATAACATGCTATCATAATAGAGCGGCAACTTCTATATATAGTATACCATACAAACTAATAATAGTACTACCTATAGGTATATATACTTCAATAGAAATGAGTAATTATACAATTTAAAAGCAAATTGTTATGTATAAATTAATATTTTAATTAAATGATGTATTTATTTTTTAACAAATAAATTAAAAAATTTAATTTTTAATTTATTTGTTAAAAAATAAATAATACTGTATATGATTATTATAAATAAGTATATAAATATACAACGTAAAAAGAAACATTACAAAGGTAACGTTTATTTATAATAATATATTATAAATTTACTTATATAATATACTACTACAGTAGTAGTAACACTATTACTACTAATACTACTACTACTACTACTACTACTACTACTACTACTACTACTACTACTACTACTACTACTACTACTACTACTACTACTACTACTACTACTACTACTACTACTACTACTACTACTACTACTACTACTACTACTACTACTACTACTACTACTACTACTACTACTACTACTACTACTACTACTACTACTACTACTACTACTTGTATTAAACTTGACTGTGCAGTAAACGAGCTATAGTGTTCATTTGTAACTATCTGTAACAGATTCATATAAAGCACAAGGTTTAATTATGTAGGACATAGTATAACATATTGTAGATTATTCAATATTCAATATAAAAAGAAGTCTGCCAGACGTCTACTACTAGATTTTTATATCTTTCTTTTAGTTATTATCCAACGAATAAATGATTTTATCGTATTTAATCGTTGTCCAGGATTATATATTTGAATTTAATTTCAAATCAATGTAAAAACTCGTTTTAAATTAATTATTTCATTATGATTATATTAAAAGCATAATATTATTTAATACAAATTATATTATTTAGAATGACGAAATAAATAAAATAGGAAAAACATTTTTCAATTTAAACTATAGTTTACAAGTAACAGCTGTTACTACTGACATTATATATTTCTGAGTAGAACACGTCACCATTACAGATATAGTAATCTTATCTTTGCTAATTATAATAATGTTATAGTAAATCTAAATATACAATATTACAATATTACAATAATATTGCATTTTTGTTTATATTGTAAATAAATCAAACAGTTACATTAACTATTATTTTATATAATATGTTATATATTAAATTATATAGGGGAGATAATAGAATAGTGGCCGATATTTTATATGCCTCAGCATACTTCTAATATCTCTATAAATACTGAATTTTAAGATCTTAGTTTTTTGAATTAGCTATAAAATCATATAAATCTAGAATACTATTATTTCACATTTATATAAGTATTAAAATAAGTCAAGTCCGGGGTAGTGTCCGCTAGTATCAGAATATGCAATAGGTGTCTCCTAATGTATTCGATTTATAGTTTTTTAATTATGTAATATTACATAATTATATTTATGATGCATACGCACATTATTTGATTCAATGATTTAATTATATATACACATAATTATATATTACACATAAATAAGCATAAATATATATAATCATGTTTTTGTCAAAATTTGACAAAAAATGATTATGTAATAAATTAGAGTAATTAATTAATTATTTAAAAAAAAAGAACTTTATATTATATAAATAATGATTATCTAAATATTGTATATAGAACTTTTTATCCTATTTACTAAATAGTATTTAGCACCATTCAAGCATTACTTAAAACGACCACTACTATAGTGGTATACCCCGTTCGGTCCCCTATATAGTATATATTTAGTACTATATATATATATATATATATATATATATATATATATATATATGTATGTATAATAATACGTATACATATGTTAATGTAGAATGAAAGTGATTACGATTTGCCAGTTCTACAAGGAAGGATACTGTATGTTCGGTGAATTGTGTAGGTAAGTTTACTAATTGGCTAGCGGTATTCAATTGTATTAATTTTATTATTAATATTTATTATTTAATTGTAGTAATTGTAATACTATATAAATAACAAGTATTATAATATTGTATTCTCAGAAAGATAAATGAACGATAAAAATATATATCTTAAACATTACAGTTTATTGATAAATATTCTTGATAAAATATAATTATATTATATCCATAGTCAGGGCCGGCTTAAGCATACTATGGGCCCCGGACAAAAAAAACGTATGGGCCCCATAATAATTGAATAACATATTAAATGGGCCATTTTAGCAAAAACTAATATTTATAACTCTTCAATTTTATCATATCTTATCATTATACTAATTATTTTGTAATTTGTTTGTATACTTTAATCAACTCCTCATAATAATTTCTTTTCTCGCATATATATTTAGAGCAGTGGTTCCCAACCTTTTTTCACCGTGACCCTTTTTTTATAATTCTTAATTAAAAAATATACCATGACCCAATGACAATTTTATTTTGTTATTATTGTACTTTAATCATAACATAATCATATAAACATTAATATACATATATTTAAATATATATTTCCATCTTAAATTTTTCTCGTCCATAAATCCAACTTGCATATAAAAGAATTTATATTATTTTTTAGAAATTGACTCATGACCTACAAAAATACTCAATGACCCATAGGTTGGGAACCACTGATTTATAGAGTACATAAATATTTGTATTACCGCTATTATCTCAATGTAATCTAATTGCAATACTTTTCTCATCGACTTTATTCTACAAAGTAATTAGTTCAACGGTTTTCATGATATTGAAGTCTCAAATTCTTGCATTTTATTGAATAAATACGTTGACTCTAGTAGGACCCTAATGTAATTTACGTTATATTTTAACATATATAATATCAGATATAAATTATGTAATTATAAGAAGTCCACAAGAGAGTGCACTAACAGAATCTGCTTGCGATCACCATTTTATATTCGATAATGCTTTTAATAAAAAATATTATATTCTTCTTTAATCTAGATGTAAATATATTCTTTATATAGTTTGGCTAAATAAATTATATTGATTTGGGATAAAGTCAAAGAATATTGCTACACTTTTCGAAGATTTAACGGCATTTTGCCCAACCAGATTTAAGGAATACACAGTGTAGATATGTGGATCCATATTGACCATAGTCCATTAATGGACTATGGTATATTATAATATATTTCATGTCGTTGAATCTTCCAGAGATATTGCTGGCATTTTCATAACTTTGAGCTCTATAATCTATTATAATTATATTTTTATTTAAAAAATGCTAATAGATCGGTACCTAAATATTGACCGATGTGATAAATTATCAGTGATAATGAATCTCAACGTACGTCGTACAATCGTAAATCAATAAATACTTATATAATAATAGTACCTAATTTGATATAAATAACGATAATTGTTACCTACATACATCATGTAGTCTACATGTGATATATCTGGAATTGAATACACTGATATATAATATAATATTTTGAATTTTGTATTTCTTCAATTATGTAGTTATCAGTGATAACTTATCACCTATTCTCCAATACGAATATCGCCATTGTGTGTATTTATTTGTAAATAGATAGATGAGGGTGATGTAAATCTAACATTCATTTGTAAGTAATAGGTGGATAATTGCAAAAATGCCTTTAGTATTATATTTATGTTATATATATATATTTATAAATAATATCTGTTTCAATAAATATAATATCTTTCTGTAATAATAGTATGTTGACAAATATAATCATTTTATGTACATAATTCCCTTTCATCAATAGACATTATTAAAAATACTATAGGAATAACCTAAAGCAGAATAATCCTATTTAAATTAAAACTATTATATATATATTATGTGTACTAATACAACTATTATATATATATATATATATATATATTATGTGTACTAATACAACTATAATAATATATACACTATGAGAATATACACATTTTATTAATACGATCATAATATAGAGAAAATTAATTATTTTGAAAATATCTATTTTTTTAATTACTATAACAATTATAAATCTATATAGAATATCGTTTTTCGTAATTTATAATCAATATAATCATTTACAAATATCAGAAATCATAGTTAAAATATATCTTATTATATACATCATATTTAATTTTTATAAAAAAAAGTATACTTTTTGTTTTGTAAACTAATTATAGAATTATAAATTGTTAATATTCAACTATGGTTAATAATCCCTTAATACGTTTATCATTTATCACCTTCTAGTTTATCAAACAATTATTTATCAATCCGTTTCATACTATTTTATCTAACAATTAGAGATGTGTGAGAAGATCTATGTTATAACTATTAGCATGTGCTTCAAAATCTTCATGTAGCTGTTTCCACCATATCTTCGTGTCAATTTTTGTAAAATTCACTCTTCAAATCGGCCTAAATGACTCTTATTTAATTAATTTATTATATTATTTTTATTTTTTGAATTAGAATTAATAGTATATAAGAAAAATAGTTAAGAAATTTTTTTTTTCATATAAATAGTAAAAAAAAAATTTCTCAAATAATTCATGGGCCCCCCAAAATTTGGGGCCCCGGGCAATTGCCCGATTTGCCCCCCCCTTAAGCCGGCCCTGTCCATAGTGGTTATCTGTACATATACTAATACTTGTATGTTAACTACAATTCATAACATACAGGCACCAGCACGAGCCTGAGGAGAACGAGGACATCCACGTAGAAAGCGAGGGAGACCAAGTAGTCGTCAAGGAGGAACAAGATGTTATCCAACAAGAGGAAGAAACGATCAGCGAAGAACATGAAGTTGTCGGCGATGTTACAAGTGATGATAAGGTGAATAGCGGTATCAAGATTACAGATCCGGAGACTGGTTTAACTATTGTCGCTTAAACGTTATGGTATAGGACAACTAGTATATTCGAGTGACGTCGCGAATAAGAAATAGGGAATTTCGAAATATTGTCAATAAATCAATATTGTCAATAATATAGTTAATATTTCTTAATCGTAAGCATATTTATATATATATTACAATAATTAATTCGATATATTTTATATAAAATTATTATTATTATGGTCTGCATAAGAAATCATATGTTAGTCGTATAGCAGTTTGTTGTTCTGCTTATATATAAATAGATATATCTATATATACTTATATAAACACTTTTCTTCCGTCGAATTGCCGTCTTTCGATTTTCATCCTCAGAATGATGAAACTATCAGATCCCTATTTTGACAGATGAACATTTAAAATAGAAATTATCATATTTACGACGGACAAATACAAGTAACCTACTATTAGTAGGTAAATTATAAACCTGTGATGTATACTATTGATGTAAATGATGCCGAGCTTTTGATGCCGAGCCAAGACTTTTGGTTTTTGATGCCGAGCCGAGACATTTAATTTTCGGCAAAAAAATCGAACCCGAGCCGAGCCGACACTCTAACCAAACGAGCCCGAGCCGAGCTGAGACTGTTGACCGTGTTGAGGTTGCCAGAGTAATACAGTGCTTGCCAGTTCGTTATCGGCTCTCCAACAATGTCCCGCGAAGCGCATACGTTGTTTTCGAATAATTTCCGTGACCATTGGGATCTTTTATACAATTCCTCCTTTGTTAGATGTTCTTTCCATTATTTGTTTAGCGCAGTTCTAAGCATTCTAGTGTAGTATCCATTTAGTCGATTTTCAATAGTCTTTGTTTGTGTCCATATTGTCGCTCCATATGTTAAGACAGATTCAACGGTCGCTCGGAAGAAGTTTCTCTTGAGCCTTTCCGATAGTTTTGATTTCTATATTTTCGTCATTCTGGTTATTGCTTCCCAGGCCTTTGCGATTATCTCATCGATATCGTGCGCAATTGATCCGATAAAGCTACCCAAGTAGTTAAAGTCTTTAACTTTTTAAGGGTTGTACCTTCACTGTTGGTTAATACGTGATCCTCTTTTTGATTAAAAGATATGTATTAGGTTTTGCCGCAGTTGATTTTCAATCCTATATCTTTTGCCTTCTCTTCGATTTGATTCAAGAGCTGTTTGATATTTTCCATTATATCAGCTGGGATATCAATATCATCTACATAATCAGTATCGGCGATGTAAGTTTCTGGATGTCTCCGACTTCGTCTTTTCTTGTGAAACCAAAAGTTGAGCTACAGTCTATAGATGATTTTAGGACATAATCTAAACAAATTATGAACAGGAAAGGTGCTATCGTATCGCTTTGTAAAACGCCTGTTGTATCTCAAATAATTGTGTATCGCCATCTGGAGATTGAACCATAGAGAGGGCATTCATGTACAACATCATTATGGCGTTGATTGTTTCAGCTGGTATTCCGTAGCTTTTTAAGATGTACTTCATGTAGGACTTCCTACTTTCTGTCTTTGGAATCGAATGCTTTTGAGAAATCGACGAATAATAGTACTGCTGGAAGATTGTGCGACCTTACTCCTTCAAGTAATCGACGTATCGTTAGAATTTGGCCGGATGTAGATCTGTTTGTTCGGAAGCCATTTTGGGTTTTCCTTAATATATTAAGGATATAGTGGATCTATTTTTGGTCTTATCCTATTCAGCAGCATTAAATTGTAAATTGTTGATGCTATTGGTGTCAACATAACCCCCCTATAATTTGTTGGTGAAGCAATATCACCTTTTAGGGAAAGGTATCGGGCAGCCTTCTTTCCATCTTTGAATTGTTTCTAGAGAGTAAACCCGATTGCAGCATTCAAGTAAAAATTCTTACATTTTTGGTATTTTCCAGATTTCAGCTGGAATTTCGTCCAAGCCTACAGCTTTACCGGAATTTACAGTAATTTAGTTATTTGTGGACTGATAATGCATTCGATAATTTAGAAAATATTGGTAGTTGTGATACAGGTCGGTATTTATTTAATTCTTCAAAGTCTGCTTTCGATCTTTAATAATTGGAGAAATTGGAGTTGTTTTAAAAGAGTCATGTAGATAGTATCGAATCGTTTAAAATCTAGTTTATGAATACGTGTATATTCTGCTCAAGTACATATGCTAATTTGTAGATCATAACTGTAGTAATATGCTAATAGATATATGCTGCTAGATACATTTGCATATATAATTACGGATATAAACTAGAATAAATAAGACGTCATGTTGTTTAGATAATGTATCATGGCCTCTTTTAGCTTCGAAGCTAAAGGAGGCCATGAATGTATTCGAAAAGGCGGAAGTCATGTGACTTCCTGTTCTTGTTTACCAAAGGGTAAACCAGTATGTATAGTAAACGAATAGACATCTGCTGGGCGAATCCGTATAAATATATAACGTATTTGAGTAAACGTTATAATATTACAACAATAACAAGAGGTTAAGGATCATTAAGGGGATACGGTAGTTTGTAATTTTCGTTTTTTGATTTTTTTTATAAAATTTATTTTGTGCTAATACTTATAAATAGTATATTATTTATTTAAATATGAATTTTTATGGCCTAAAGATTCATATAAACATGTTAAAAGTTGTCTTTTATGAAGGTATGTAAAAAATAAATATATAAAATATTAATTATATGTAATGTAATGTATTAATTATATGTATATACTATATATATATATATATATATATATATATATGTATATACTATATATATATATATATATATATATATATATATATATATATATATATATGCTGAATATATATATACATCTAAAATATCATATGTATATATTATATAAGTATATATCCAATACAATAAATATCTATTTTCATACAAAATTAAGAAATATTATTGGTAATCTTTGAATGTGTTTTTCTCAGTATAAATATTTTCGCCAATTACTGTTATATAAGTCAATGTTTAGGGATCGTTGTTTTAGCTACACTCATAATTTTTACTACATATTATAGATAATATATATATCTAACATTTAATCACATAATATTTAAAAAATATTTATTATTAAATTTTATATGGTACATTTTGTACATTTTTGACACTAAAATACCGGAAAAAATCGGTAATGACGTTCAACCATGAATCACTCGACGAATATATATCATATTCAAAATATTCTGTGATTGAAACAGAGATATTATTCTAATTAATATAAATATGTAAAAATTATTAAAATCGGTAATATATTCAATTCAAAACACTTGTTTGAATATTATACAAACATCCTATCTAATTACATGTAAACGGCGGAATTGCGTGCGTCCTATCGTATCCCCTTAACATATAAACATGTTGTGTATCTAATCAGCTGTACAATATTTAAGAAGATGGAGTCGTTAATATATCAACAATTGGAGAGGAATCTGAAAGTAGGAAATGACATAAAACATTAACTGATAGAGAGCTAATATCGTGGATACTTTTGTTTCAAAATATTTAGATAGTTGATAAGCACATGTATAATCATCTAGATTTGAAAGAATGCGCTTTTGATTTCTATCTAATATTTCGTTTGCTATTTTGAATAATATCATTTGATCGTGTTTGGTTTCAATTATATAATTTAAGTTAAATCAGATTTAGTAATTTATATTAAATATTAAGACACTAATGTATATGTTCACGCCAATATTAACAAATGCAATAAAATTGTTATTTAGTTTTTAACTTACGGTAAATTTATATAACTATTACATATACTTAGGGGCGCTGGAACGATTTTGTATGTGGGGGACCAACTAATAAAAATAAATGTTGTGTTAAAAGTAGGGGGACCAACATATATATGTGTTGGTTATAGGAGGTCCATATAGAAGGTCCCCTAGATTTAAAAGTGGGGGGGGGGGACATGTACCCCGTCCACCCTGTTGCAGCGTCCCTACCTATACTGTGAATTACGTTTAAAACATAGGAGTAGCTACTATCCTAAGATATATATATATATATATTGATCATGGTGGATTTAAGGATATTTGATGATATAATCTAGGTGCTTACACTTAATAATTATATTAATTTAATTACTATTAAATAACTTAACTAAATATATATTAAATATAGTTATGAGTTATTCTAGTTACTATACTTAACCTACTAAATACATTTAGTAAGTTATAACCTATCCTACTATAAGTATTGTAGGGTAACCTATTTACATTTTCTTGTGAAAAACTACTAGTTTAAATATATAATTAATTAAGTATATTTATAATAAAAAAATGTATTTGTTATATTTATATTTACAATATGAATATCACGTATGTATTTCATAATTGTTGTTCTAGCAGAAGTGTTGATAATTGGAGGTAGTTCAATTTACACGCCGGCCCAAGTTCTCCCACTCTCCCATACTTAACTAGAATAACTCATAACTATATTTAATGTATATATTGTTTGTATAGTAATGATAGTCATGCAATATTCTAATTAGATTTGCTAAATAAATTTAGTAGGTTAAGTATTGTAACTAGAATAACTCATACTAATATGTATATAAAATTAGTAGTTTATATATATATATTAATGAGTACTCGATTAGTAATTAATAAATATTATAATTAAATGTAAATACATTTATAAATAATGTTTTATAGTGTAGGAATTAGGTTGTGTTTACACGGTAAAAAGTGTGCCCAAAAAAAACGACACACGTTTGGGCATACTTTAATTGGACATAAGGGTAGATTAACTATCTACATTAGATAAACTATCATTATTTCAAAGTGTATTGATCATTTAAGTGAACGAACTATTTATATTGATTAATTATAGTGGTATACCACTATAATATATTATAATACAAATATATTTGAATAAATATTATTTAATAATGTGTTAAGTTTAGCAGAAGCTTCTGCCGGATCCTATGATATTTATTTATTTATCTATAACTACATCCTAGGATATTTAGTTATTCATAATTCATTAATTTTTGTAATTGTAAAGAATTATTGATTGATTGATAATTTATTTAAGCAAATACATAGCCGAAAATATAATCGAAAGTATAAAGTATAAATATTTGCTAACGATAACATACGTTATAGAAATAAATAAAGAATAATACGAAATTAAAAAATTAAGGAAATTAAAACGTTTTACAGTTACCGTAAAAATAAACGAAAAACAATCGAAAGTAGAAATAAATCATATAGTAAAAATAAACGAAAAATGATCAAAATAGAAATAAAAGATAGCGTAAAAATAATCGAAAATAGAAATAAAATACATTATTTTGTAAGTAGCATCGAAATATTCAATTTCTACTTTAACTTTATAGAATTCTTCATCTTGTACCCTGTTTTAGTAATAAATTATTAGTTATATAATTTAATATTTAAATGCTGAATTTTAAATGTTAAATTTTAAATATATTATAAACAGAACATATTAAAAATCAAATAAACCAATACTAGAATGAAACAAACAAATAATGTAATACTTACCAAAATCTGTAATAATAGTAGGTACTTTATTAATTTATATTTATATTTTAATTGTATAATACATTTGAAACATATATATATATAAAAACAGAACAAGTTACAAATAAAATAAACCAATATACCTATACAAAAACAGTTAATAACAAAACATACCAATAATATTACGAAACAAAATAATATAATACTTATCACTATAATCTGAAATAATAGAAAATTATTAATATTGTATTTTAGTAATATAATACATTTGAAACATATTTACAAAATATATATAAAACAAACATATAATACCGAACAAACAAAAGTAAAATAATACTTCACACTTTATCTGTAATAATAATGAATTATTAATTTTATATTATAGTATATTTGAAATATAGATATAAAAAATCCGAATTTTCTATAACAAAAATAAATTTATAACAAAACATAATACAGAACAAAAAAAAATAAAATAATACTTCCCACTTTATCTGTAATAATAATGAATTATTAATTTTATATTATAATATATTTGAAATATATATATAAAAACCTAAATTTTCTATAACAAAAACACATTAAAAAAAAACCAGAAGAGATAATGCAATAATCTAGATACAAAATGAAACATAAATCAATATAAAATTATAAATTTCTGTTAAAAAAAAGTAATTTGTCGAAACAGATTTTGTTTATTTTATTTTTAAAAGATGAAACAGATACAAATTTTATTATATCATTATTTAATGAATTCCATATATTAACTGATCTATTATTAATTATATTTTTAATTGGATTATCATAATTATGTATTACATTTAATTTTTTACAATTACCTCTAGTTCTACAATTATTCGAAATGTTAAGAATATCAGATATATTTATATCTGTATAATTATTTGAAATTTTAAAAATTGTAGTTAGATCTATTTTTAACCTTCTAAGTTCAAGTGATTCTAATTTAAAATATAGCAATCTCTCTATATATGATTTATAATTAATATTTGATGAATTTGTATATCCTACGCATCTTGTAATTAATCGTCTAGTAAATAATCTTTGCACTCTTTCAATTTGGTCTATGAGACTACGAAATTTACTAACCTTTGAAAAAGGTGACCAAATTATGGATGCATATTCTAAAATTGGTCTGCAATAAATTTTATATGCATTTAATAATGCTCTAGGGGATTTTGTAGTAATGCATCTAAAAATTGAATTCAAAGAAAAATAAGCTTTTTTACAAATATAATCAATATGTTTATTAAATAAAAGGTTATTTTCAAATATTATTCCTAAATCTTTATAAAAAGTAACGTTTTCTAATTGAATATTATTTATAAAATATTTTGATGGAGTAACCTTCCCTAAAGTCATAACTGCACATTTTGATAATGAAATATTTAATTGCCATTTATTTACCCATTGTGAAAATAAATTTAAATTATTTTGTAAAAGAAATCTTTCACTCTCAGATGCGTATGAAAAATATATTTTTGTATCATCGGCAAATAAATCAATTGAATTTTTGAAGAGAATATATTAGGAAGATCATTAATATATAATAAAAATAAAATTGGACCTAAAACCGAGTCTTGTGGTACTCCAGATTTTACAATAGAACTATTTGAAAAAGAATTTTCAACCCGTGTAATTTGAGATCTATTCGATAAAAAATTATAAAACCATTTTATTATTTTATTAGATATACCGTATGATTTTATTATTAGTATATTGCATGACCTTCATTACTATACAAACAATAATACATATCTGATTTTAACAAAATATTTTCATCTAATATGAAGCAAACCTTCCGTAAAATAAGAAAATATTTTAAATGTTAAAAATATAATAATGTATTCAAATTTTGCAAATAAGATATATTAAGATATACTAATATTTGATGCATACGTCATTAAAATGAAGGAGTACTTTTAACAAATTATTTGATAATATATAGGTTATATATAAGGTTATAACCTACTATAATAATGATATTAGTTTATATTATGATATCAAAGGTGTAGTTATAACCTAGTTAGCCGTATTTAAAATCCCAAGTAAGTTAAATCCTACATCATTTCTAATTGTCATATTACATAATTATTTTAATTGTATAAAATGCATAAAAGTATTTTTTTCAAATATACTCTTATGAAAGAGTTGATATATTTTACTAGTACCACATATTTAAATACATTTAACATATATATATAAGATTATATCAATTATTACTAATAATTTAGTAGACATCTTCAATGCACATTGCGCATTGCACAATGTGCATTGGACATTGTGAATAGACATTCAGCGAAGATAATATAAAATTTAGATTCATGTCTATGGATGTGATTTATATAGATCTTGGATCTGTGTATTATTTAATCTTTAACCCTAATTAATAAACAATAATATTTATAAAAATTGTTATCCATAAAATATGATTCAAAAATATAAAGTAATTGAATGATATTATTATTGATTTGTATTATAAATTTAAATAATCTCGATTGTAAAGTATCATATATAATAATATAATATATTTATTTAAGATTTAGCTGAATTATTTTTAAATTTCACACAGTTAGTAAGTTTCTAAGTTAGTAACTATGTATAAAATAAATTTGAAATTTAAAATATTGATTTATTAAAGGCGATAATCATTTTAAATAGGAATTTTCTAATAAACTGAATTTTTTATTATTAATGTATAACATAATTTAAAGTATAATATATTATATTATATATTGATATGTATTTAAATTTATACCTAATTTTAATATAACTCCCACTTGTTTAACATTTGCAACCGACTAGCGGACATTTTATTTTAATAATTTAATTTAATGAACATTATTTTGATGTTACTAATTCTGATTGTATACATAATATATAATATAATTCTATGTGAGTATATATTACGATATAATCTCTGGTTCTTTCCTTTGAGCAGAAATTATATTTGCTAAATTGTACTTTCTGAACTCAATAAACTATATTCATTAAATTAATGATTAATTCATTCATAATATAATATTAAATATTTATAAATATCATTGTATTATAATGTTATATTCAAATATTCAAATATTAAATATTGTTATTGCTATACCTAATATTGTTATAAATATTTAATTTAATATATAATATTTAATATAATATTAAATTATTTAATACACAAGTCTTATGATAATATATATTTTAATAATAATTTATTAAAATTAATATATTATTACCTTTATATTATATAAATATATGTATATGTTACTGATAAGACGTTGCATAGTCTATAAATAGACACGATAATTATAATGTCAAATCATATTCTGTACACGTAATAATTAATATTGCGGTCGTCACTTTTGAAATTTTTAATTTTCAATATGTGGATAATGTACCATAACCTGAATATATATTACATGAATAACATTCATCCATATTTCATTAGTTACTAATAATATTAATAACTAATATGTATTACTATAGTAGTAACTATGTGAAATATTCTTAGAAATTCTAAGTTAGAATACAAATTAAATAGTCTTATGAAATAAAATTGCCTTTATTCCTAATCACCTAGTTGAACTATATGAATTATTGTCTTAAATTGGCTGTGACCATTTTTTTAAAACATATTTTTATGGATTATTATTGAATTATTATGGATTATGATCAAAATCTTCACGATTTAAAAAATAAGCTACACGCTAAATGTCCGCATAATTCTTTATTCGAATTAGTGATTGTATAAATTGATATATAAATAGTACAAATATATGATATAAATGTTATCATATTATTATAAGAATAATTGCGGACCGTAAATGAATATTTATACTAGTATTTAATATTAGTATGATTATTAAATGTATACAATATTTTTAATTTTAATAATATTTATGACTCATATTCTCGTGATTGTGATATATATATATATATATATATATATATATTTATTGTGATTATATATATGTATGTGCACATACATGTACATGTAGTTACGCTATTACAATTATTATTTAACTATTGAAAATTTAAATATAAATTTCAATTTGAAATATATAATTTGAATACACAATTTTGAGAGCATTCAAAGCGTAGTGTATTAACAAAATTGCGGAGATTTTAATTAGTTATCATTATTATAATGTATGTGGCATAGTAATGAGATTTTTAAAATAGTCATTTTGTTGTACTGGATACATATTATTTTATAAGTTGATAAAACTTATTATTCTAATTAATTAATTTATAATTGAAATATAATATTATATAATTATATATTATTTAATAATAATAATTATATATTTAATTTTAAATTAGTCTACTTATTCTAATGATTACAAATAAAATTTAGAATATTACATTTTGAAATGATTTAAATGATATTCTGTATTGTAATAATAGTTAATATTATAATAAATATAATAATGGAATTTAATATTATATAATATTCAATATTCAATATTATATTTAATATGATAATGAATTAATCATAATGAATATCTGTAAGTTATTTAATAATTATTAATTACTTCAATAATATAAAATAAATAATCAATCAATCAATTATTATTTTAGTATTAATTTCTAAGATTTGAACATGGAAAAATTAAACTATTAATTACAAATTTATGTATTTTTTAGATTTTAAATTATTTTCTAAATCATTTTAGATATTAAATTAGTTTACTAATTGATTAGTTGATATTTTATTTAAGAAAATATATAGTCGAAAGTATAAAGTATAAATATTTTCTAACGATTACATACGTTATTTAAATAAACAAAAAATTATACGAAATTTAAGAAATTAATACGGATGAAATGGATTATATACAAAAATGTTATATAATAACATGTAGACATTTTACAATGAAATATAAAATTTAAATGTTCACTAGAATGTTTTATTAACAATATCAATTCACCTATTATTAAAGATTACTACTATTAATTATACACACTAACACATCAAACACCTATTATACACCTACACTACATATCACACATATTATTTAGATATCATTTTGTATTATTACGCTTTTAATTATACTCATTTATGTTTTTAAATACTGCATAATATGCTGTACATATATTCTATACTTATCAGCAAATAAGTTCATTCAAATTATATTATATTTAACATGTGAAGATTAAACTTGTATTAACATATTTTTTTTAGAAATTATTGTACACTATAAAATAATAATTAATTTAATAATAATAAGTTATTATTAAAAAATTATTATATAAGTAAATTTGTAATTTAATATTCTAAATCAATTATCATGAATATTTATATATGTACGCTATAGAAATATTTATGATAATTGATTTAGAATATTAAATTACAAATTTACTCATTTCATAATTTTAATATGTTATATCATACAATGTATACAAGTGCTGTAAAATTTCAAATACTTGTTTGTTCTCGAGAAGTTCAAATATCAAATATTTATGTATGTTCTTGAGAACTTCAATCTTTTAATTATGTTTTTAAATAATTGATAATAAGGATGAAAAAAATGGGATATTAATTAATTATTATTAATAATAAATTAATGAATAAATAATAATAATTAATTTATAAATTAGAATCGAATAATAAATAATTATTAAAATAATATATAATTAATAATATATAATTAATAATTAATAATATATAATTAATAATATATAATTAATAATATATAATTAATTGATACATAATTATTAATAATTAATAATTATTAAAATAATATATAATTATTAATTACTTATACGAATACTTTACTATTCTAATGATAATATATCTTAGTATATACACCATAGCATATATGCTATAGCAGGCTAAATATAAATGTTATACTTAGCATATATATATATATATATATATACTATAGTTAGTAATATTATTAATATTTATACTATAATATTATATTATCCTATATATAATTAATTAATTTCGATAATTAATCAATAATTTATTAAAATAAATAAATTATTATAATTGTGTCATATATATATATGTATGTCATACAGTAAATATAAATATAATAAAGATATGAGACCATTAAATCTTTCGAAATACCCGAAAATTAAAGATTTGAACCGAACCAAACATAAATGATTTGAGATTTAAAATTTTACATCACTAACGTATACCATATATGGTATTCTTATTAAAAAAATAAATATATATATATATATTTTTATATAAATATGTGTAGTAGAGTGGAAGTTTAGTGAAAGTTCAGTACAGCGGATGTATATTGAATTATCTGATGCAACTAGCCTATCAGTGAGATGCATACATAGGCAGGATATCCGAGTGCCATCAGAAGACTGTTCTCGGCCAACGAAGTGCAAACTTATTGACCTAAAACAGTGAATATCTTAGTTGTTTACTTTTAAACATCGCTCGCTATAAGAGAAATCTAGTGTATCGACCATGTTACATTTGTATATATATATATTCTGAATAAACAACTGTATTCAATAATATATATAAATAAATTAATATATTATTTGTACATGAAATATTAACAATATAATAATAATAATATGTATTTATTGAACCACTATATGAATGAAAATAGTAGATACCTATGTAACACTCAAACAATCATATACAGGTACATGTTATAAATAACTGTGTATGGTCCAGGACAATATAGTACAAATATGAGAATTAATTTTTATTGTTTTATGATTATTTGTTTTTGTGAAGATATTCTTAAAGATAAAAAAGATAAAAAATAGAATTAATTACTTAAACTTTTTAATTATCCATGTAATATTGCCCTCTAGGTATAGCTGTTAAAATAATGACTATTCCATTGATATATAGCCCTTGTATATATATATATAATATATATAGTTTGTTATAATAAACATAATAAAATATGTATTTTTATATCTCATTAAATATACTTAATTTAATTTGATTGAAAATATACCTCTGAAATATTATAATTTTTCATTTATTTAGTAACTTATATATATATAATATGGAGTGGAGTGAATTTTGAAATAATATTAGCCGTCTGGTTATGTCTCGCGATAGTGATTTAATGTTATATGTGAATTTATTGACATTATTGAACTCGAATGCCTGAATATTAATCATATGTTGTAGATAAGAAGTGTTATTTGATATTGCTTTGCAAAATCGTTGTTATAAAATTCATTATAATTAAAAATCTAGTTATTTACTTGTTACCATTTTATTACATTAAATATTATGTAATAATATCTTAATCAGTTGTCTGCGCATAGAATATGTGTATCTACGAATTTTATTGAATTATATAAAGTGAATATATCGATGATAATTATCACTGGTTAACATGATTTTTGAGGTTAGGGTTTCATAAATGTTTTCTAGATTAGTTTTTGGCACTGATTACAAATATGTAATTAGTTTTTTTCATATCAGATCAGATTTTGTTAAATTTTTTGAAAAAATTGTCAAATTTTGTAAATTTTCAGAAATTTTGAAATATATATACATATTATTATTTAATATAGATATATACACATTATATACTCAATATATATTGAATATACTATATATTATATTTAATATATAGTCGTATAAAACCTATATGGCGTAAGGTTACGTTGTTTTGTTTGTTCCTATTATTTATTTCATAAATAAATATAAATAGCTATGTATTTGTTCATATAGTTATGTTATATATATATATATATAACGTAACCTGAATATACTGAATAATGCAAACTCATACAATATATTCTAATTATTCACTTAATTAAGGGGATATACCGGTATTCAAATATTATTTTTTATCTTTTTATTTAAAAAATACTTTATTGATTATATACTCTACAACATGTCACAATATTATAGGTTAAAATTATCTATTAAGATTAAAAATGTGATTTTAGAATGTTACCTATTTTAATAAAATTATGTGTAAAATAAAATGGCGAAAAAATAACTGATATAATAATATTGTTTTTCAATAATTTTAATTTAGTAATTTAAAAAATTTTTAAATAATAATAAATATATTTGAATAAATAATGACAATTATCAGTAAAATAATAATAAAGATATAATCATAAGAACTATTTAAAATAATTTTAATTACCATAATATAGTCCAAAGCAGACAATAAATATGGTCGATCTTTAACATAGATTATCTCAGAATATAAATTGTATGCATAGAAATTTGCAAAATTTAGGCCAATAATCAACAAATATTAGTAACATTTTTATAGTATATCTGCTATTATATATTTATTATATATAATACAAATATTTGCAATTAGATTTTAGACAATTAGAGATAATTATATAAATAACAAATATTAATCAGTTTTTATAAATTTTATTGCCCTTTTTTAAAATATAAATATTTTAAAAATAGAGAAAACATAGAAATATTATTATTACAATATTCATTATATATATATATATATATATATATATATATATATTAACATTGTGTATATTAATATAATGCAATTTAAATTATGTAAAAATCTTAATTATTTCATGAGATTTTGAATTTTCATTTCATCTAATTACATTGAAAATAATAACCTGTATATCCCATTAAAACATATACAAATATATATATATATATTTTTTTTTATAAAATAACTTATTTATGTATTTGTATAATACTAGAAAATTGTTGATATATATATTAATATAATACAATTTTAAATTAATAATATATATATTGATTACAATGGTAAATATCCTATTAATAATTAATAATTAAATAATTAATCTGATAATTGTAAAGGTTATAAAATAAATGTAGTTTATATATTTTTTTATTATAATTTATTAATAATATAATGCATATTAAAAAGCCAATAAAAGTAGATAATTTATATTTAATCACATAACAAAGTAAAATAATATATGAAAATGTAAAATAGTATAATTAGTTATTATGTAATATTTAAAAAATTATAATTAGTCAAAATTAAAAATTAAGATTAGGGCGAGCTTTCTCTGCAGAAAAAGATTAGGTATAAAATAATAGAACAGTGTTAATTTTATATATTTATTATTTCGTCATATTATTTATATATTTATCATTTTATATATATCCGTTAAAAGAGTATACAGATTATAATTAGCCAATATTACAAAATTGTAAATATAATTATATTCATATATAAATTAAAATATATATATATGTATATAACAATTGATATAAATGACATGTATAATATTAGCATACTTATCATTCTAAAACTCTATTAATGCTTATTAACTTTATTAATGCTTTATGTTTTTATTGAATATTCATTAAAATATTCATTTAGATTGATATTATATTTGATATTTATATTTAAATTATTCCATACTTGTTGTCCTATGTTTGATAAACAGATATATTCTATCTGTATATACTATTATATCTCTTTCTTTATATAAATTTAGAAATATTATATTTTATAATATTACTTCATTTTGAAATTGTGTAGTATACATATATAAATATGTTATATACATATATATATACATGTTATTATAATTGTAAGTATTATATTTTCTATTAAAAATAGATTTCAAAACCTTTTTTGTAAATATATTTTATTAGTTAATGGTGCAACCTTACGTTAAAATATGTATAATATTTAAATTTTTAAATTTTTTTTATTACATATTATCCATGTTCAGTATCTTATTTATTACATTGTAAAATATTTTAAATTATTGTTGAGTATTTCTATCAATATAAAGTGTTTACGAGATCAATCGAATTAAAAATCATATGAAATTGACATGTATATTTATTTAAAAAAACTTTGAGTGTCATTTTCTCAATTTTTTACTTTTTGCACTTTGTAAGAATACGTAAATGCCTACTACTTCCTTGAATATTAATATTAGTATCTGACATTTTTACGGTATATAAATAACATGTAATAATATATTTATTATGGAGGATATAGTATTATACTTTATATTATTAAAATGAATTATAATAAACTTCACATTTATAATAACTATTTTAAACTATTTTTTTTTACATATTTTTAAATAAATTATTATAAAATACAATAATATCGTGAAGAAGGATTATTTTTTATTGGATTATCTATTGAAAAAAATAAATTACTTCATTATTTTTATTAGCATTTTAGCTAGAGCTAAAATTAACATGGTAATCCCCAACACCAGCTTGCACCCTTAAATTAGATTTAAAAGTATTTTCCTATATATATATACAGTAATTGTTATGTGAATAAAAAAAATAATTGGTGTTTGGATGTACAATTTATTTTTAACTCAATTTAAAATTACAATTACTCGGATAGTGTTGATGATATATACTCTATTTGCTTACACCAATCAAGTTTATCATTAATATATACTTATATATCTCAATATAAATATATATAAAAACATAGTATATATTTAATTTGTTTACATTATTCATAAAAATAATATTATGATATTATTCTTGTAAATCTATCTAAGTACATGAAGTTATTATATAGAATAACTCAAGCACAATTGATACTAAACAGTGATTAATTAGGAATATATTTATATATATAAAAAAATGAAATTTAGAAAATTTATAGTACGATTTGAATAATTTGAAACTATTTCGCTGAATTAATTTCCTACGTGGCCAGATTGCACGAGTAATATTTGCACCCATTCTTCCCTCTTCCTCAGATTTCATTTCAGCATCGAAGAGTCACTAGAAACCACCCGCCGAAAAATAATCCTTCACATTAACTCCTACCTCATTAGCGCGTAATTCCGGGTGTGAAGCGTCTTTAACATCTCGACCCCCTAGCGATATATCCCAACATTCATTCTCCTTCCCCGTCACCTCCTCATTAATAAATTCCGTGGTAAACGGTTCCAAACTGCCGCATCACCTGAGTTCGATATCAACCTCGCGACGACCTTAAACGTTGCCTAAATGTTATCTATTTTAAGGGCGCCCCTACTCACCCATCACTACCCGCCGGTCGTAAATAACTCGGCTTGGTCGTCGTAATAATCTATTAATAGACGAACGCCCGCCCGCCCGCACACACACAATAGAGACATCTTACGGCGGGCGGGCGCTACGCACATATAGGCGGCGCAACGCTAAGCGCCTCACTTTCATGGTTTATTTGTCTCGTGAGAGGCTCTTGAACGCAGGATTAGAAGGGTACGTACAATTCATTACGATAGGGCTATTTTATATAGATTAATTAAACTCGAGTAATGTACGGGTATATCGGTTAATCTAGCGTTTAAGATACTTACACATCGATGTATTCGTTACTTTGTTAACACATTAGCAACGCTAATAAACTTGTAACTCGTATAGTATATTTGATTAGTTAATTTTAGAATGTATTTCGTACATTAGTTGTACATGAGTAATATATTAGTTTAGTTTCTAATCGGCGGTTAATAAAATATTAGTTACACAGCAAGCGCGGTATCAGTATAGTAGTTATATTACGCTTTTGTTAATGCTTTTATAGCGCCTGTTACTTAGCAATACATACACGCGGACTAGATTGACAACGGAACACGTGTTTATTGCTATCGTATACATGTGATGTATTTGTAATTATAGAATACATTACCTATTATCATCAATACATGAGTTATATTCGGAATATAATATTCCATATATATATATATATGTGTGTATATAGATTTTAAGAAATATTAATCTGTATAAACATTCACATATATAGTTTCTAAGTACAGAAAGGCAATCACAATATATAATTAACTTTATATGATAATTAAGATACTTTAATAACTTTGTATTCTATTTTTGAGTTTAAATTCTACGGACATCGATGTCCGTATATTTGTCCGTCGATCGTAAAGTTACTATACTATTCTATGTAAATATATTACCATCAATCATTAAATTCACTTGATTACATTGTATTATATTCAAAGATGGTGTCCGTTGGTCATAAAGTTACTCTTATATATTATACTATGTATATATATATATATATTGTTATTCAATATCCATTGATCATAAAGTTAATCTTGTATACTATACAAATACATTTTTAAGTACATTTGTGGACAATGTATAGTATAGTATATAATAGTAACTTTATGATCAACTGTCACTGAAGGACAATATATATACATACATAGTATAATATATAAGATTAACTTTATGATCAACATACATCATCTGTAAATATAATACAATATAATCAAGTGAATTTAATGATTGATGGACATATATTTCCATAGTATAGTATAGTAACTTTACGATAGACGGACAAATTCTAGGGACACCTCGTTGTCCATAGAATTTGTCAGTTGATCGTATGGTTCTGTTGATCCCCACTTTTAATATTATTTATTGATAAAATGACAATTAATTATTTGATATATGTCTTCATTAATAATTAAAATAAATCATAAGTAATTATCAATCATAACCCAAATTATTTATATTAGTTATATTAAGTTAGTAAAGCCTAGGCTTTCACTGATCCTTCATAAACGTATGATATACATAGTATGTCGTATGTTTATAAACTGATTTCATTTATTCATACATATTATTCCACAACTTTATAAATATGATTATATTATAAAAGTAGACTGGTTATATAATAACATTACAAAATATACTGCACTATATTTGTGTAATTATTTATAAAAAAAATCGTTGATAAAAATATCTCTGGATGTTACATAATATTTAAAATAGATTTAAACATTTTAAAAGATTGTTCAATTACATTTATAATAAATACATATTGTTATAGAATAAAATCAATATTTCATATATAAAATCATATATGAAACGTTATACAGATACATATAAATACATATAAAATGCTATGTCTTTATACTAAGATGACAGTATATTATTTAGGCATTACATATTTAAATTATTATTTGTGTATATTTAATGCATACTGTATATTATATAAGGATTAATATTTGGATAGAATTATTTGCCGAAGATTTATACATTCAGATTATTATAAATTATATATATATATAATTAATTTATTAATAGCATATAAATATTTATATATATATATATCAATATTATAATACTAATAATATTAATTGATATATATATATATATATATATATCATATAATATGCAATTATTTAGAATGGTTCTATTTATTATTTAAATTGATATTTGTATTAATTAAATACTAATAAATCATCTATAAATAATATATACATTCTATAAAAGAAAATAATTGTAATGCTTATAAATATATATGTGAATATATATATATATATATATATGTGTATTTATATGTATATGTTTAGTTAACTAGATATATATATATATATATATATAATATGTATACTTCTCAACAATCTACATATTGCACATGTAAAGCATATACAACGAACATCTAGAATAGGTATTTCACTGGACAATTGCGATGTATAACATAACTTCATACGCGTAACTATCCATATAAAACATCAATAACAATGATATCGTTATTCTCAATCCATAATATAAACTATAATTTAATAAATGTACGATATGAATTATAAAGATAGTGCAGGTGAATGTGTCACATAATATAAAGTGCCACAGTGTAATTATTCTATTTTAATAAATCTATATTTAACATGATTTACGGCGTGGTTTATTTATATTTCATTAGTTTATACCTGAACATTAGTTACCGATCACTTTGATAGGCATATATTACATGTTTCTATTGTAACATTTATGTGTAACGATATTTCCGATTAGGTATACAATTAAACTGAATATTAACTTCCGATGATAATTTACCGATATCGTATAATAATAAATTAGTAAACATCTATCGGCGAGCTTTATTTAAATCACAGTCGCTCGAAAATATATATTTGTTATCGTAAATTAAGAACGCATCAGTGATAATAGTTTCATAATTTTTAGATTACTCTTAATAAAAATTTACCTAAAATTATTATTAATAGTAACCGAAATAAACGCAGCGCACTGATGTTTCACTAATGTTGATAATAATTGTATTATATACGATACTACGGTTCACAAAATGCTATTTTTGATGTCGTTAAACTATCAATTCACTATATATATATATATATATATATATATATGTGTATTTATTTATAAGTATAATTTTTACATAATTTATATTTAGATTAGAAATATTACACTATCCACGTCCACGGTTCCAATAAGTAAGGTGTTACCCCTACCGCTACCACCCGTATAACCCTACCCCCGCGCGCTCAGAACGATGTCGTCTCCACTGGGAATCCAACTACTGGGGCTAATCACCGACCAGGACTACAACAAGATCTGCACCCTACTGGCAGATTGTCTCATTAACCTCGACGAAAGAGATGAGGTTAGCGAGGGGGCAGCAGCGCTACCACCCCACATCGCCTTCGTCGTGCCCCGTAATGGCGGCGCTATCGGGGTCTAGTTGTTATAGCATGCCAGTCTTGGCAGAAGGACATATTTTTATATCTCATTAACCTCGACGAAAAGGATGAGGTTAGCCCTCTCTCGCTCGAGGGGGGGCAGTGTTACCACCCCATCTTCGTCGTACCCCATAAGAGCGGCGCTATCGGGGTGTAGTCGTTATAGTATGCCGGTTTTGGCAGAAGGACAGACTGCCGTTATATATATGTATTGTATTAACTGATTGTCCAGCTTCTATCTGACCAATTATCCTACTATAATCTCTACATCGTACGATGGAAGTCAATCTACCATTCCGTCCACTCTCAAATAGCATAGTAAATAGATACATAGTATTGTCTTCTTCCTCTCTCTGTCTTGTATAGTATCTTACAATATTTACAACTTCTTATTCCCTCTTTACATACTATTATATATATATATATATATATATATATAATACAATAGTTTACTATAATTAAATGTACACTTCATTCCTACGGTGTTCTGATAAAAGAATGCGCAATATCACCATTACCATGGTACCAGTATCACCAATACCATATTACCACTACCACCACTATTGTCACTTCCACCGCTACTAATCCACTACTCATACCACCCGATACCGTACAGAACGGAGAAACATTCCTCATGGTGGCAGCACGAGTAGGTAACGCTAAAATCGTTGAAGTTCTCGTCTCGCAGGAGGATATCAATATAAATGCCGTAGATAACGTTAGTACCTTAGTATCTTTGCTTCTAGCCTTAAGTCTTTGGTATTTCCTAGCTTTAGGATTTAACATCTTTATATTTATACTATTGTTTAATCTAATAGAGTTTAGATTGTCTAATATAGTATAGTATAGTATAATCATATATAGTATAATATAGTATAGTATAGTCTAATATTGTTTAGTTAAACATAGAACTATATAATATAGTCTAATATAGTATAGCATGCCTATTATAGTCTTTGTTATTACCAACAATATGTAATCAAGGAATTTATATGATGCACATTTATATGACATAATATTTATTTTATACAATATTTTATTATTATTAATTTTTTGAGAAATAGTAAATAAAGAACTATATTTCAAAGATGTATAATTATTATAGATATTACTATCGTATCTGATGCAAATATTATAACAATATATACCTTTATAAAGTAAGCTAAACTTGTATATGAAATATAAATATTAAAGATTAAATACAAATTATTAGATTAAATACAAATTATAATATTTAATGAAATTATAATAAACAAGAAAAATCAACAAAAGTATCTACAATTTTAGTTGTCAGCTATCCATGTACTATCGGTTACTATCGGTTAATATTGGTTACAGGGCATAATAATCACAACTCCCTATACCCCGAAGTGGGTGAACAACTCAATATAAACCTCAACTCTCTCTATAACGTCCGTCTGTTCTTCTCGTTTACAGGACAACTGGACCGCCCTGTTGAACGCCAGTAAAGTGGGCAACCCAGATATCGTGCGAAACTTATGCGATCGCGGGGCAAACGTGGAACATTCCGATCTGGTTAGGGGCTGCATATTCCATATCAGAGATAATCATAGTAATACTACTAGTAGTAGTAATTAAGTAGTAGTAGTACTGGGAAATGTTTGATTATAGATGTATAAACAAAATAATATATATTATTCTATTAATATTTAGTTTTATGCTAAATAACAATACCCATTATTCTATCTATATATATTTATCTAAATAGAAATCTAGTTATATTGTAAAAAGCTCAAATCATCGTTACGTAAAACGCGACGAATAATTAATAAATAAATAGTTAATTAATGAATAAATAACGTGAATACGCTAATATGAATATTAACGATGGCGACACGACACTGGTTCACGGGACATCAAGGCTATACGTATATCACTTGACTGGGCTGTTTGCGGGGGGCTTAACAGCGCATGTATTATTATATCATCACCGCTGTAACATTATCCGCGTTACATCGTCCGTTACATCATATATTACATCATCTATTACACCATCCATTACATCATCTGTTACATCATCCGTTACATCACCGTGGTTACATCACTGTGTTACATCATCTATTACATCATTATTACAGGGAGGATGGACTGCGTTGATGTGGTCATGTTACAAGGGTCGCAGTGAGGCCGTAGAGATACTGCTGGAGAATGGGGCTAATCCTAATGTGAAGGGCGATGTTAGTATTGGTGTATGTGTGTGTGTGTGTGAGTGCGTGTGTGTGTGAGTGTGTGTCAGTGTGTGTGTGTTGGTGCTGTGTGTGTGTGTGTGTGTGAGTGTGAGTGTGTGTTTTGTGTGTGTGTGTGAGTGTGTGTGTATGTCTGTGTGCACACCGTGCAGGCATGTATATGCATACTTTCTTTCCATTAATAATATTTGAATAAAGGTTTTTGTATAATTTTAAAAATCATGCTAATAAATTATTTTAATTATCATTATAAATATGCATGGAAGTTATTACTTTGGTACCGTGTGCATATATCCATCTATTCATCGAACACACGATAACACACACACACTTACGCACATGCAGCACTTCGTCTCCTGTCTGACGTGGGCATGCGGCAGAGGCTATTCACCGATTGTAGAATCTCTACTGTCCAATGGAGCTAAAGTAAACACCGCCGACAAGGTTATGTCCTTGCCATGCGATACGTTTATTGTAGAGTGCTTATCGCTCAACATACTTGCATTATAGATACTACTATACATTATACCGTACATATTAGTACACATTCTACTCCTAATACTATTACGTATACCATACTATTTGTTCGTATGCATATTTAATTTAAAACTGTATAATTTTGTTGTGATTTTAATATATGGTAATTAATAATATATAGTGAATATATGTGAAATGAAAAACATACGTTTTAACATATATATGCTTTTTAGTTAAACATAGTTAAATAATATTACTTTATGAATATATATATATATGTTTAATCTTGTAGAAAACAAAGAAACACTATGAGAGTATGGTTATTTAACAGATAACAATACATTGTAGTACGGTAGCACTCCCCTTATTTGGGCGTGTAGAAGGGGTCACACTGAGATCGTCCGACTACTTATAGAAGAGGGCGCCAACATTGACAACGCCGGAATGGTTACTACCGTCACCCCATTAATCTAAACCCCGCACATCTACTCCGGTACACTCTGTGACCTATCCATACACCTGTGGTCAGTTATCGAAAGATGTTAATTTTTGTTAATTATAATCATTTTTGTATTAAATATTTTGCATATAACAAATATAAATATTAATTATTTTATTTATAGTTTATATTATTTAACAATCACAATATCCACATAATATCAATCAATATCCACTCCCACCCATACATACACACATACACACACGTATACACCCCCGTATATACCAACACCAACACCGCCCCCATACACAGAACTCGTGGACCGCACTGATAGCCTGCGCTAAAGGAGGTTATGAAGCATGCGTGGCTCTACTGCTGGAGAAACATCCCAACACCAACGCAGTCGATAAGGTAGTACACACACACATACCCACACACAGACACACATGCGGTAGTAGATCTACACCGTCTCCTACTATCGCGTGGTATCGGTTTTATTTGTTTCATTAGTTTATTAGTTTATTAATTTTAAGTTTATTAATTCATTAGTTTATTCCATAAATTAGTTAATTCATTAATTTAATCTATATATAATTTATTCATTTAATAATCGGTGAATTTTTAAACATTTATCTGTGAATTTTTTAATAAAGACATTTTTTTAATATATTTAATTAGTTACTCTTTATAAAATACTTGATTACATATCACAACATCATCGTAACATAACTCAATGTCAATGTCAATTGTTGTTTCCACGCTTCCTCATAACCACACCCCCTTTTCACCACACCCCCCTCATCACCATATCCCCTCTTCACTACACCCCCTAATAACCACGCCTCCCTTATCTACATGCCTCCTCATAACCACCCCCATCATCACCACACCCCCTCTTCACCCCACCCCTCATGACCACACCCCCTAATAAGCACACCCCCTCATAACCTGCTATTACCCACACTTCAGGATGGTTTCACAGCCCTAACCTGGGCATCTAAAGATGGCTTCTGTGAAATAGCAACAATGCTGGTACACCACGGAGCTTATGTTAATCTGCAAGATAGGGTTAGCCAGTATGCTTTATCCTATATATTATATATATAAGATAAGATAAGATAAGATAAATTTTATTATTCTAATCATTATAAAAGAAAAACAATAAATGGAAAATAAAATAGTCAGAAGACGTTCGAGGTATTTTACCTTAGGTATATGTATATGTATTGATTTTATAAACGGCCTTACTTCAATAATTATACAATTATACAAACCACTATAATCTAAATCCGTTAATAATGATATTGATAATAGTACCGATAAAGATCTATCGTATCACATAATATCTATGTTAAAACACTTCAACCGGGTAAGATAAACTATCATTTCCATCTTAACACGTCTCATACTATGTTGGTGACTCATCATCGGTAACTCATCGATGTCGTTGTTGTTGTTGACAGGAAGGAGACAGTATTCTGATACACGCCGTCAAGGGCGCCAACTACGACCTCGTGACCTTGTTACTGCGTAAATACGCCGACGTCAATATTCTAGGAAATGTGAGTATTTCATTGCGAGACTACACTTTTTCAAACATATCCTTTGTAGAGTTTCACATCTGTTCTTAACGTCTGGAGAATATTTATATTTAATCTATTTAAAAGTACAAAATTAGATTTTA
Organism: Osedax fenrisi; assembly: GCA_964019155.1. Taxonomy (NCBI): domain Eukaryota; kingdom Metazoa; phylum Annelida; class Polychaeta; order Sabellida; family Siboglinidae; genus Osedax; species Osedax fenrisi. The sequence goes on from OZ025243.1 coordinate 81,819,021, forward strand.
ATTAATTGTAATCAATATCACTAGCTAAATAATAATATGAATTGTGTTTAGTATGATTTTTAAACGTGTTTTATTTTATTTGGTAGAGTCCTTTCATCCCATCCAGGAATAGATAAAGTTTTCACTTATAACCATATAGTTATAATGTGTTGGATATCATTTACGACTAGTATTTTACTAATTACACACACACTATACTCACGTTATAAACAATCGTAACAGGCAGACAAAACCGCCCTCTATTGGGCCGTCGAGAAGAACCTATACATGATCGCCAAACAGTTGATAAGTTTCAACGCCTCCCTCGAAATCCCTAACAAGGTTCGGTATCGTTAACCCACGCATTCTTATGTAACGTTATGATGTTACATAATAATATACATGTCGGCCAAAACTTTGAATAACAACAATTTTTATAAGGACATTTATAAAATGATAACTAATAATTTGGAATTTGTAATAAAACGTAATATATGATATTGGTTATCTCATTATTGCGTCTATATTAATTTGCGATTAAATAATTCACTGCTTTCTAGTAATACATTATCAAACAAGATTTAATCTTATTTTAAATCCACCTAGAACAAACAACATCCTAAAATATAAATGCGAAATAAAATTTAGAAAACAATATTTTTTTCTAACAAATAATAATTATTATTATTATTATTATTTATAATGATGATTCTATCGCAGGACGGAGATACAGCCTTAATAAAGGCGACGCGAACACGTAATCTCGACCTCGTCCGAATCCTCCTGGACAAGGGAGCCAAAGTATCCGCCACAGATAAGGTGAGAGAGACACCTAGTGGACTACGAATAAACAACTATAAACGGCTATAGTGGATTGTAGTCGGAACGTATCTATGGAATATTACGTATCTACGTATCTATGGAATATTACGCTTTATTTCTATATATATATATAATCTACCCAGCTGATTCGAATGCCTTCAAATCTAATGTATATACACTAGTGGGTTTATCACCTATTAGTGACGCTAATGATGTAGATAGTTATGTGATAGATGAAATAATATCCCTTCTCTCTATTTCTCTCTCTATCTTTAACCAATTGTATCGCTCTCTCTCTCTATCTCTCTCTACGTGGGTCTATCCCATTGCTTGTTCGAACCCCACACACACACGCAGATATATTACATAGCATGGAGTATTTTATATTTTATATATATATATACATTGTATATATATCTCTCTCAACTCTATGTTGATATTGCGACGATACTATTATCGCATTGCTTGTTTAGAACGGACTACGCCCATTTTACACAGTGCAGTCATTTATTATCTATCTCTCTCTCTCTCTCTATCTCTCTCTATATCTTTCTCTATCTCTCTCTCTATCTCCCTATGTCAGTATGTGCTACATTATGCAGATGATACATTATGAAGATATACATTAACTATCTCCCTATGTCCGTCCATCCCATTGCTTATTCCGAACGGACTCAACCCACTTTACGCAGTTCAGATATACATTATATATCTCAACATCTCTCGCTCTCTCCCTATGTCCGTCCGTCCCATTGCTTATTCCGAACGGACTCCACCCACTTTACGCAGTTCAGATGTACATTATATATCTAAAAGTCTCTCTCTCTCCCTATGTCCGTCCGTCCCTTTGCTTATTCCGAACCCGTGCGCCCACTTCACGTAGCGCGGAGACACGGCCCTGCACATCAGTCTGCGGGCGCAGAGTAAACGAATCGTGGAACAGTTGCTGCGTAATCCCAAGGACGGTAAACTTCTGTACCGACCGAACCGCGACGGAGTAACGCCGTACCAGATCGACTCCAGTCAGAAGAAGAGCATCGTACAACAGGTGTTGGGTGCCCGTTAGTACCGCAGGCATGCCACGCCCGCCCCCGCATGCCACGCCCACTCCCTATAGGATATAGCGGTCGGCAGAAATGGGTGCGGCATAAATATTAGTATTGCCTTTGCCAATACGCACGCCTCCCCGATCTATACCGTATCACGCATTTCCCCTTATGTTCTCCTCTTCTCCGCTTCCTCCTCCTCCATATTATCTAACCATTGCATGACAATATCTCCCCACTCCCCTCTCCCCTTACAGCGGCATGCACATATCTTACGCGTTTCTTTTTCCACGTTTTTCATTAATACCTCATTGATTTCACATTATTAGTATTAACATTATACTAATGAACCATTTAACATTATTTTTCGTATGTGAATTAAAATAGCTGTTATTAATATTATATTATGCTGCGGTACTATAGAAGTAGAGTCAAGCTGAGAGACGCCTCTTTTACATTATAAATTGTTACAAAAATGTATTGCGCATGTAAAATTTATAATTTAAAATATGTATAACTAAAAATGGACTGATTCTACCATTGTAATACAGTAGCCTTAAGAAATTTTAAAGTTTTTAAAATTTTTTGCTAAAAAAATTTAAAATTATTTATTAATAATATTAATTACACTTTTAAATTTAAATTATATAGTGAAATTCATTATTATAATAATAATATTTTCAGGTAAATCATTTTTTTTGCACTAATAAGATTAATTTTAATGAAAATAAATATTTAAAATATCAAAATAAAATAAATTCATTTTTATAACTAAATAAATTAATTTACTATTGAATAGTCTATAGAATAGTCTAGATTATAAATATATATATATATTTTTAAGAAAAATAAGCTTTTATTTTAGAATATATATTATTTAATTTATATTTTAAATGTATCTATTGAATATTATAATGACAATAAATAAAAAATTGGTTAATTATTTTATTTAAATTAATACAATTTAATTATTTTATTAATTTATTTTTAATTTGGTAAATTATAAAAGTTAAACATAAATAAATAAGTGAATACAAATTGAATTATGAAAAAAAAAATTAATAATAAGTATATTAATTAATTATAATTAGTAAATGAATCATGTAATAAAATAACAGTTGATTTATTTATAAATATATTAAAATATTTTTTTTTGTAACATTGTTAAATTATATTGATTATTTTAAATTGGATAATACTTTTATAAAAATGATAAACAAAGTACAGACTAAAATATATATTTCAAATAATAGTGAATATATTATATTTAACATATTGATTTTTATAAATTGTATAATAATTTTGTAAACAAATACACATATATTAACCATAAATTTATATAATAGAGACAACTATTTTATTTCACTATTTAACAATAAAGTATATTCTAAAACTTATGATACATTGTACTAATTTTATATATTTTGTGTTTTATGATGTTTAGTTTTTATTTAATTCTGTATATAGTATCAATCGGTTTTTAAATAGTTGTTTTAAATAATAAATTGTTAAATAATCTTTATTGATATTGTGTATAATGATAAAATAAATTGTATTTAACTTGAATGAATCTAGTATCTATGTAGTTAATATTTATACAGTAACATACAAAGGTTAGTATATACAATTTATTTATAGATTGCTAATTCTTTAATATAAGATAAATTTATCTATTTATATATATATATATATATGTATATTTTATATTATATATTTGAACAATTATTACAAAATATAATATATATATATATATATATATATATATATATATTAACCATATTATATTGTATTCAGTGCAATGTTTTAACTTGAAGTTTATCATGTGAAATATTACAATTAAATATTAAATTATCTATTTATTTGATATAGGTATTATTATTATTATTATTTTTTTTTTTTATTGTTTATTATTAGTATTGGTATTAGTATTATTATTAGTATTATTATAATTAATAAATAATAATTATAATCTTATCTCTCCTCATTACATAACTATTATACTCCTCATTACGTAACTAAGTTCATCTCATTAACCGCTCCGATGCTCAATCCAATATAAATCCGGTGTCTCCTACATAGGTAATTTGAACAACGATGACTTCTCAAAGAGTGGTTACGACCTTTACAGTGCCACCATCGCCGATGTGCTCAGTGAACCAGCATTGCGTACACCCATCACCGTGGGACTCTACGCCAAGTGGGGTAGCGGAAAGTCTATCCTTATCGAGAAACTTCTCCGTTAGTAGTGGGATAGGGGAAATGGGAAGTGAAAGAATAGAGATAAATTATATGATTACTATTAATAAATCATAATATTAGATTTTGATAAATTATAATTTCAAATATCCAATTTATATAAATAAAACTGATATAATTGTTGTGCTACTCTGAATATACAATAAAACTACAAATCACATTATCAATAGAATAGATAATTTATATTAACATCACACATAATAACTATCTGTCTTATAAAAGATTTACTTTTAATTTGAAGAATTTAGATGGAAACATATTGAATATAATTTTTCTTTTTATTTATTACACTATAGTGTATTAACACAAAACTTTATGCATTATTTTAATTATTATTATTATATATATACTATGTAATCATATGCAATGAATATACATACACACTTATACATACACTTACACACACACACACGCACACACTTACACACACACTTACACAAACACTCACACTTACACACACTCACACTCACATACACACACACACACACACACACACTTACATACACGCACACACACTTACACACACACACTTACACACACACTCACACACACACACGCACTCACTCACACAAACACACACTCACACTTACACACACACACACACTTACACACACACACACTCACACACACACTTACACACACACTCACACACACACTTACACACACACACACCCACACACTTATAGAGGAGATGCGTAATTTCACGACCGACAACGTGGAACGGTTCTTCGCGTTCACGTGGCTCCAGTTGTTCACGTTCCTGTTGGTCTCGGTGTTCTTGGGCGTCGTGTTGGGCGTCGCCACCTCCGCCAAGTTCGGCATCGGTCTCGGACTCACCATCTTCTTTGGCACCTACGTTTTCCTTCGTTAGTGATTTTTCGGTCGGGAATCTTTCACTACTATTTAATGAGGTTATACCGTACCGAATGAATATCACTACGATTTATATTATTTAATTTTATTATCGTTGATTTATATTATTAACGTAAGAATAAGAGTGCCACGTTGAGATTATAATTTTAATTTATCATATATATATATATATATATATATATATATTTATATATAGCGTATTATATTATTTCTAGAAACATAACACACTAAGATATAATATAATATAACATAATACATAAGATATCTGCCATCTCAACAACCACACACACACACACACACACACACCCACTCACACTCACACCCACACACACACACACACTTACTCACATACACACACAGTAATCGTGTACTACTGTAATAACCACTGGTACGCCACCTGGGCTAATCTGCTCAGCAAGAAGTTGTTCTCTAATTTCACGGCCTGTAAACTCTTGCTGCAGGTGGTGTTCTGCAATGAACCGGAACCACCCGCTCGAGAGGTCGTAGCCGTTAAGTTAGTACGCCCTGCCCCGCCCCGCCTCTGCATTAATCTACTACTACTACCCCGTTAAGCGTTATTCTAATCGTTCCTCGTAAATCGATGGTTTATTATTATTAGCATTTTTTATCTCGTTCTCGTTTAGAACCGTTTTTGTTGTTGTTTCATTACAATACAACTATATTTACCTATCTATCTATCCACATACTACTAATACCACTACCACTACCACGGTTACAGGTTCATGTTCACGAACAACGCGAGACTAGCGTCAGTAGTGGGAGAGAAGTCTATCTCGACGATGATCGCGACTCTGTCCACCGAGATGGAGAAGAAGTACGGTCGCGTCGTAACCCGCTTGTATAGGGTGTTTGCACCAGAGAAAGGTAACCAATTATCATCATCGGTTTATAGAGGTGTTATATTTACGATTAGGCTCAATGTCTCTTATTTTTGAATGTAATCCAAATTTAAAAAAAAATAATATTAATATAAATAATAATTTGTATAGGGTGTTTGCACCCGAGAAAGGTAACCACATAGCCAATAATCATCGTCGGTTTATTAACAGCCGATTAGAGGCGTTATATTTACGATTAGGCTCAAGGTCTCTTATTTTTGAATTTAATCCAAATTAAAAAAAATAATATTAATATAAATAATAATTTGTATTAAAAAAAGATAGTAAATAATTTAAAAAAAGAAACTAGTATACAAAATTATTTGTATTAAAAATATTATATATATATATATTGTATTTTAATTATAAAGGTAACAGCATCCACGTAGCCAATCATCATCGTCGGTTTATTAACAGCCGATTAGAGGTGTTATACTTACGAGTAGGCTCAAGGTCTCTTATTTTTGAATGTAATCCAAATTTAAAAAAATTTACATTAATATAAATAATAATTTTTATTAAAAAAAGATAAAAAATAATTTAAAAAAAGAAACTAGTATACAAAATAATTTGTATTACAAAATATTATATATATATATATTGTATTTTAATTATATCTATTATATTACTAATTATTGCCATAGGGAGAATATCGAATATGCGACCGCTTGTTTTTATTACTAATTCCGAGGTCAACTTTAAAATATTGTACTTGTATTTTTTTAACTTTAAAATTATAATAACAACTAATATATATATATATATATCTTATATATCTTATAATACATCTTATAATACATACTACATCGACTACTGCCCTAGGGCTACTATATTCGATACAGATCGCCAATAGTGTATATTTGATTAAATGAAGCACAGAAATATATCATTATTTTATTTTATAATTTATTCATTATATTAATTTAATTTTTATCATTATAAATTATAAATAAAAATCATTCATATTAAAAAAAATGCAATACTTTTTAGTATATTCATATCAAAATATATATCTTATAAAAATACTAATATTTGTTAAAATTTAATAATATATCTTAATTCATGAGTTATTAATTACATTTATATTTTTTAATGTAAAATATTTTGAACATGACAAAACTATTTTATGTAATACAATATTGTTTATAATTAATTATAAAATGTTTATATTAAAATTATATAAATATTACTTTTTAGGTTAAAAATATTAATTATATTTTTTTAATACTATTATTAATTGAAAATTAAATATAAATATTAAATATTTAATTGTTTAATTGTATAATATTATTATAATTTAATTGTACATTTGATTTAAATCATTATTTTACAAAAACTAATTGACATTGATTTATATTAAATAAATTAAAAACATAGTTATAATAATATAATAATTATGAAATACATTTTTTATTATGATTTACATCATATAAATAGTTTGTAAACACTATATACAAAGATTTTGCGAAGCAAAGATATAACACTCCCTATGCATGCAACGTAATTTAGTAATAGCCCGAACCGCTGCTAGCAGTAGTATCGAAATCACTGAAACAGATTTAGGTTCGGCTCTGTTTGCATATAACAATGTTTTCATTGCTCTATTAAATTACATGCAATATAAATTAGCTTTTACTCACTAAATATATACTTATAGCATTTAAAACATACATATCATATTTGTTTGTTATATATTAGTAATGAACACTTAGTTTTCATCATATAAATATTAATTTAAAGCATATTATTTAACATTTTAAAAGTGTATAGTTAAATACGAATTTACATTATAAACAACGCATAGTTCCTAAAAGTAACCCGCTATAGGTGGCACCAGGGTATTTTGTATACAAATTCGAATTACACGATTTCTCGTAAGTGTTATATCTTTACTTCGGAAAATCTTTGCTATATATATATATTTTAATATTTACTATATGTTATAAGTGAATTATCAGGATTATTTAATCTATCCGCATTTTTATTATTAAAAATAATTATAATGTATAGTAAAATTTGTACTATATATCTAATATTTATATTACACATAATATATATATATATATATATATATATATATTACTGTTGTAAAGATACAGTTTCTTTAAATACAATACATTTACAATTAATTTGAGTATAAAATTGCCTCTTTTTCATTCAAAACACTAAAGATGATCACATAAACCACATTGAAATTACCATCGTTTATAACACTATCACGTACATATATATATCTGTAGTATTAAAAATGTGACTATATTTTCTGGTTAACCTCTATTGTCCATCTCCCCTACCGCACACGACCCCATTTAAACTCTATTAACCTCCTCCCACAGGTTACTCTCTAATAACCCCTCGTTAACCGCTAATAACTCCCCCCCCCCGAGTGTAACCCCTAATGACCATCTCCCCTACTACACACGGCCCCATTTTAACCTCTAATAACTCCTCCCCCCCTGCCCGAGTGTAACCCCTAATGACCTATGACCCCCCCTTTGCTATTGTAGCCTCGCGTCACGGCCGCTACAAGTCCATCTGTTGCATCCCCTACTTCTTCATCGCGTTCCTGGTCATGATATGCTTCCTCGTGGCGCTCGTTCTACTCGAAACCTACGGCTTCAGAGACTTTGCCACATTAGACCACCCCACCGAGTCGGCCTTCATCATCGTCATGTTGACTGTTGTCGGTATCGCTATTGTCAGTTAGTAAGAGTTGGGGGTAGAGGTGTAGGTTTAGGTATAGGAGTTAGATGGCGTAGTAGTAGTTAAGTTTTATTTTCTTGGTAAATCGAAAAAAAATAGACACATTTTTTCTCATAGAACAATATATAATTCAAACTATAGTTATAACTTAACACAACATCGTAAATGAGATTAACAGAAGTTTTAAAATCCCATTTCTTCAATATTAAACTTTAATGGTAAAATGTAATTATGTTATCTAGTTCAGATAAAATGATCTCGTTAATATTTATTAAATATTTACCAATCTAAACCGGCTTAACCTACCCGGTAGGTGTAGTAGTTAATAATAATAATAATTAGTATAAATTTATGGATTTTAAATATTTTAATTTTAATTTATGGAATATTAAAATATAATATATATAAATTAAAATTAAATATCAAATAATATTCTATATTATATATATATATATATATATATATATATATATATATATATATATATATATATATATATATATATACATCACTTAAGGGGAAATACATCCTTCGACAATGTAAATAGAAAGGTGCCATTTATGCCTCACAATAAATTCAATTACACAAATTTAATAATAGGTAATCACATAATTGTTGATTCTATAGTTTAATAATATATTATATATCATTCTATTATGAAATCATTTTTTATTACATATTCATTCATTAAAATATTTATTATATATGTTTATAAATATATATTTTAATTATCATTAATACACAAAGATAAATTAAAATTAATATTTTTTATTAAAAAAAAATGATTTAATTATATTAATTATATTATTTGAGGCTATTGTATTGTCTACTTGATGTACAAGGAGTCACACCGAATTCAAGAAGAAATTGCGAATTTTTTTGTTAACTATTTAATTAATTTATTAATTTATTTATTTATTTTTATATATTCTCAACACTTGTGAGATTTTAAAATATAACGAGTGTCTAAATAAATAATTACCTTACCTTACCTTACCTTACTTATATTGAAAATTTCAATTAATTATTTCCATTATTTACTGAGATATTACATTTTTAGTGAGAGTAATATATGAAAAACATTATTTTGTGTAAATGGCATTTAAACAGAAATCGATAATGCGCACTTGTCATTTCTTGTGATCTAAAGTGCTTGCATTTAATTGTACAATACTCGTATCATAGTTACCACTATAGTATAAAATAAATTGTAAACAAACAAAGATTATTTGATGTTAATAAATGAATTTAAATTGTCAAAATTGATAAATAAATTACAAAGTTATACAGCCTTTATTTAACCGATTATTTAGTAATTATTACTGGTAATTTTAAATTAATTTCATTTTGTACTTCCAATAAAGTAATATTTGTATGTACTTATATGATGATTTGAAGCTCAAATGATGGATAAATATTTGCTTGTTATTTTAACATAATAATTACAATTTTTTTTTTTCAAAAATAATAATTCTGAAAGACATCCCCTTAAAGGGGTACATCGGTCATCGCTGTAATGCTTGCGTTTATATGTAAACAGATATGAAATACTTGCTACTACTATACATTCTATGTTGGGATAAATAATAGGAATATTGCGATTATAGAAATAGAGAACCGACCAACCCCAGTAATGGTTATTAACCAGTAATGGTTATTACATACACATAATAAATGTTCACCACATCTCTCTCTCTCTCACAAACGAGTGTGACGCTTAAAGTTGCTATACTGGTTAATCTAATAGCAGTTGTTGTATTGGTCATTATAGTAGTAGTGCCGGTGGTGATAGGTCTAGTGGTGGTCAGTAATTGTGTAGTTCAAAGTCTTTGCATCATTGTTAATACAGAGGTATATATATATATATATATATATATATATTTATGTTATCGAGTTAAATACACATGGTTTGATTTCAATTGATAATTATCAGTTAATCATGATCAGTTGTTTCTTGTTATCTTATACTCGTATGCCCTATTATTGATTAGATAACGCCCACTTACGCCCACTTCACTAGGTAACGCCCACACTCTGATTTATATGATGTACGCCCTCGCCTATCCGACGTCCAGTCGAGTCAAGCACTTTGCCAACACTCTGGAAACACTGAAGATGGAAGGATTCGTACAAAGACTGAAACAGGAAGTTAGCCGAGTTAACCGTAGATACGCTTCTTAGACATCTCGAGTAGACGGAATAGTATTACAATCGCGTTTAATTAGAATTGCTAAAAATAATATCGTATTATAATACCTTTTAAAATTAAAAAAAATATAATTGTTGATGTAGTTAATCTTAGTTTTATTGGAAGAGGATTCAAAACAGTAGGTACAGATATATATAGGATTATTTAAGACGTCGTATTCAGATGTATTGATGTATTGATGCCTAACACACACATAACTAATGCTTGCTAGGTAGAACTAATGGCGAACATGACCCTTGCCCTGGATGCATTCCTCAGTATACACACTCGTCTGGTGGTTATAGTGGACGGATTGGACAGCTGCGACCAGGAGAAGTTGTTGATGGTTAGTGCAGAACGTTACGATACACGAGTATTGAAAAGTTAGTGTTCCCCTGTGTGATTAAATGTCGAAATAGATATAATATATATTCTCTCTTAATTTCCTAGATTCACGTTGAGTATAATTTGAAATCTAATTTATAGAATACCATTTTGTAGATAAGTTATTAATAATAACTTATGTAATGTATATAAATCAATGTCTCTAACCTAGAAATTGTATATTATACACAATATTACCAAGTTAAATTTTTATTTTATTTACTTAAATATAATAACATTTAGTATGCAAGCGATTATTAATACGCTATTGACCTTAGGTTCTGGACACTGTGAACATGCTATTCAGCGGTACTCGACCTTTCATCACGATCCTCGCCGTTGACCCCCACGTGATCATCAAGGGTATCGAGCATAACCTTCACGGACTGTTCCGGGACTCTAGTATCACCGGACACGACTACCTCAGGAACATCGTACATCTGCCTTTCTTCATTCAGAGTCAGGTATGTCGTAGTAGTGCTAGTAGTAGTAGTCAGATAGTAGTTATCAGGTAGTAGTAGTTGTAGTCAGGTAGTAGTAGTAGTAGTGGAATAATTATTACATTTATTTTATTCTGATTTCAATCTTATTTTAGATTAATTTTATATTCGTTGTCATTATTTTCATGATTTAAAAAATGTATATTCCATATTAGAATAGTTGCTGTAGTGGTATTGATAATGTCAATGGTAGTAGTAGTAATAGCAATAGTAGTATTATCTTACATACCGATACACATATATAATAATACACCCACTCATGACAGGTACTAAAGCCAGTGGTACGAAGAGGAACAGAAATAGACGTAGTATCGGACGTCAATCACAAGGCTTCTGTGGTTAGTAGTTCATGTCCTCGCCACGTCCTTATCATTATCGTTGTAATCTTATCATTATTGTAACCTTATCATCATTGTAACCTTATCATCATTGTAACATTATCATCATCACTGTAACATTATCATCATTGTAATCTTATCATCATCTCTGTAATCTTATCATACTCATTATAATCTTATCATCTTTGTAACCTTATCATCATCATCATTGCTGTAACCTTATCATCTTTGTTGTAATCGTTGCATCGTTGTCCTCCCTGTAGAAAATAGATGCCATAAGCAACGAGATACCTACCAGAGAACGTCTGAACACCCTGTTGTCTAGTCAGACTAACCTGAACAAGGTTAACAAGAGGGTTACGCAATGACCTCTACCTACCGGGGTCAACTAATATGCTATGTGTAGCGGATAGTCGTTATAGTAATAGATATTGATCTATATGTATTTTGATTATGTATTATTAATATTGTATTGTATCATATATATATATATATATATATTATAAATGTGTATTGTAATACTAAAAGAATTGTTGTAATTATAATTTTCATTTCTCATCATTTATACTTAATAGATATAAATTTAATTTAATATAATAGAATGTAATAATACATTAATTATAATTATATATTATTACAAATATACTTATATCTAGAATATTATAATGATCATGAACATATGAAATGTCATTCACATACAAAGTAATTATAATATAAAATGATAGTAAAGACATATATTTATAATGGTAGCAATAATACTGTAAGTATCATTATCATTATAAATACTATTTATCATAATATCACTAATTAATTATATAAATTAATAATATCACTAATTAATATGTAAAGGGATAGTATTGTATTATTGAAATACAACATTATCACAAACGTATCACCTGATATTACTCGACTACCGTACGATGTAACTACCGTATCATATAATAGTCTATGACATCATATTTAACGATGCTCCGTTATATCGATACCCACACGTCGCATTACAACTACATCACACCACACAACCACATGTAATATAAGCACGGAATAGAGATTAATAATCGATGACATCGCTGCTTACCGTACGGTTCATACTCGACACACACCATTATAGCGTACAACACTCTCGTAACCGTAGCGCTAACCGCACCCCCTGTAACCCCGCCCCCCTCCTTTAGTTGGACATAGACGTGGGTCACAGAGACTCGGGGCGTAGATCCGGTACCCAGTCTGGCAACGTGCTGGAGAACAACACATACTTTAGCGATGTGAACCCGAGGAGTGTTAAGAGGCTTATGAATATCGTGTCCGTGACGGGTTAGTAGTGGGGGTAGTGGTGGGGGGGGTAGTAGTGTGGTAGTGGGGGGGGTAGTAGTAGTGATGTAGTGAGGGGAGTAGTATTGTTGTAGAGTGGGGGGTAGTAGTAGTGTGGTAGTGGGGGGGGGTAGTAGTAGTGAGGTATTATGGGAGTAGAGTAGTAGTGGAGGGAGTAGTAGTGATAGTGGGGGTATTAGTAGTGTTATAGTGGGGGTAGTAGTAGTTTGGTAGAGGAGGGAGTAGTGTGATAGTGGGGCAGTGATATGCTGCGATGCAAGTAGTAATGGTCAGTGAGGTTATCAGTACAGGCCACAATTCTAATAGTGGCATTCATTGTAAACATATTTATTATTATTAATAATAATTATATTTATTTGTTAATCACCAAATTCAATATACAATATTAATAGCAGTACCGATATGATTAATATCAATTTTATATAATTAATTGTAATTTATAAATAATAATAATTTATATAGCCTTTCGCTAGATATTAATAAATAGTAACTTATATATAGTAACTAAGCCTGCCTTGACCCCCGATCTCTTAAGGTCGTCTATTGAGAGCTCAATGCGTCGAGTTCAACTGGTTGAAGTTGGCGGCGTGGATTAACCTCACGGAACAATGGCCGTACCGTCTCAGCTGGATGATACTCGAGATAGAAGACAACAAGCGACTCAAGGAGACGATGCCCTTGGAAGAACTCTACAGCATGTTAGTTATGTCTCGCGTAGGTCTGATATGTGTGTGTGCTTGTGCGATATCAATGCGATTTTAAGCATATTTAGAACATAATACTCTACGATACTGTTATCTGTACATTCGATACTATTTAAAATTAGCAAATTAAATATAAACAAATAATTTATAAATTGTATTTGTTATAAATATTAACATTTAATATAAGAATACAAATAATTTTTAGGGTTTTATTACTAGTATTGTAAAATTACAAGTAGTTGTCATATTACAAATTTCAAATAATCAAAATCATGTTATTGAAACTTTAAAATTTGTAATGTAATACATGATTGTAATACATTATCTGATTTTGAAACTTTCAGTTCTTTAAAATCGTTTTCTCAAAATTTCAAATATTTTCAAATATTTTTAATATTAATTATAATATTAAATACATTCTATAAAATAATTAAAGAATATTTTACATTTTGTAGTATGATAAGAATTAATAATTAAAGGATAATTAGAATTATCAGTTAATTATATAATATAAATTATAATATAAATTAATCAGTCATATATAAATGATTTGTATAAAATTTATATACAAATTTTAACTGTTTATAAAAAATATAAATATGAATTATTTGTAGCAAATAATAAAAATAATACTAATGATGCATTATTATTAATAATAACAAAGATTTTTCTAAGGAAAGATATAATACTCATGTGAAATCTTCTAATTCTATTTCATATACAAAAACCAAGCGAAAAACTACCTCTATAGTGTCAATTTTGGGAACTAGGTGTTATTTATAATATGTATCAAACTATGCACTTTTAAAATGAAAAATAATATGCTTTAAATTATTACTTTTATTATGAAAACATAATGTTCATTACAAATATATAACAAAGCAATAGGATACAATCAAAATCTTTGATAATACTACATCTGATTATTAAAATGTATAAAAAAGTTTACCAAGCATATCACCTAAAAGGATATTTCTTCTATCTGTTAGAATATTTTATACTGTTAAAACATTCTTTCATATGATAATAATGTAGCTTGCTCAATTCAATATTTTTGTCAAAATTCAGATAATTAATTGTTTTTTTCCATTAAAATTATATTATACTATATAATAACTTATACAAATATTAATTACCATATACAAAATATTTATTTATAATAAAAGTGAAATAAATAATAAAAATCAAAAAAAAATTATATTAGAAATAGTCAATATTTAACATCTTTAATTATAATTATAATTATAATTATAATTATTATATTAATATATATTTAATATAATATATCGGTTTATCATAAACTTTATGGTCTAAAAATGCATGATATTTTAATCATTATTATGTTATTATTATGATATAAAATTAATTAATAAATTTAATAAATTAATAATTTTATATAAATTATATGCTTTGATATACTAATTTTATTGTTAGATCGATTTTAATTATCCATTATTAATTGTTTTAATGCATATATATTTGAATTTACTCATTTATAATATTTCTTTTTTTCCTTAGCTATTCAGTTAATTTATTGAAAATATGTCAAAAGAACTTGACATAAAAAAAATAAACTTGTTATATTATAAAAATATATATGATTTTTATCTTTAGTCTAAATTTTATTAAAATAATCGAAAATTACATTTAAATAACGGAAAAAATTTTATAAAAAAATATTTTGTATTATTTAAATAACTTAAATACCTACTTTGCTATGATCTGAATTGTACGCAAAATTGAGTATTTTATATTTGAGATAGATGATTTAAAATTTCAGAGAACTTTAAATTTTGAATTTCCTTTAACACAGACTGTCAGATTTCCATATCCTCACCGCCTTCATCCAGTATAACTCACAAATCGCCGTCCACTATAACTCACTCTCCCCGCCCCCCCAGTGTAAATCACAAGATCCCGGTATCGAAGGCTATAGACCCTCTCCTCGAGATCGATCGTAACGTACAGAAACTCGAAGTGTTCCTTTCCAGTTGCCACCCTCGTCTGTGCATATCCGATGTCAGGAAACTACTGCCGTGTACCATCAACGTTGACCCCTACCTCAGAAAACTCATCAGAGGTCAGTCTCGCGTGACCTTCACCAATGGAGACACCGTTATCCCGAGTGCCCATAATACGATAATATTAATACGAATAGACTATATGTATGTATGTATATTTACATACTAGATTTATAACTACGCATCACTTTATAATAATGTAGTTAGTGTTAACCGGCTTTACCGTAGAGGTAGGGTATTATTATTGCAGCAACGAAGGTTGGACAGGCGGACACACCACTGTTGTATCCACGCAATGTATCAGCTGACTGTTCTGCTACACACCTTCACACCTTTACTAACTTTAAAGCGTGAAAACAGTTCCATCGTTATATATAAACTAATCACTATTAACGGTAGTAGTAATATCCAACACCCAATTAATCACATATAACATCCGCCCACACGCAATCATTTTAGCTAAATTAGAAACAGGTAAGTAACACCCCCGTTGTTTGTTGTTAGCCTGTTCAATTGTTTACTTGCTTGTTACGCTCGACCGAATAGCAATTACGTCCTCATTACGTATCGCGCATATTCTCTGCGGCTTATTCTCGATGGCTATCGCATTTCTAGCGATTCTAAATAGATCAATATATACTTTTTACGCGTGTTCTTTTAGGTGAATCGCTCGTATTCACACTCTCGTATATAGATGTATTATGATATCTCCGCTGTTGTAGTAGAATGCCGCTGCTACGCCTTAAACGAGATTGTTCTCAGCATCTATTCACTGCACACTGCACACCGCACACTGCACACACGGCTAAATCAGTCTTATTCGCATCAACAGCCGTACGGATATCGACGCTTCGTATTATTTCTTTTAAACTATTATAATTTGCTTCGTATTACTCGCCCTATATTTGTAAATCTTCTATCCGTACCACGTCCTGCTTCTCGTAAGAGAATACGGTCATTCACCGAACCGTAGCCCATACGAGTCTGGCCCCGCCCCTTCCATCGCTCTTTTCCACACGCGCTAAGTGAACCTTTCCGCCGCAGAGCTACAAGCGAAAACGGAGACGCAATTACTGAATGCCCAGAATGCAATTGAATATCCGGCGACACCGCTGGCCAATCAGATGGCGGCTCACGTACAGTCGCCCGATGCCTGGTACAACACTCAAAGGTACGTTGCCGTGACAACAACAACAACATCACCTTCTAGAGTAGCTCTACGCCTCCCTTATAATTAGCTCTACGGCTCCCTTATAACAAAGTAGTCAACGTAAATATAGGCCTTCATCCTTGATAATGCTAATAATATTACACTAGTTAACATAATCTTATTTATATATACTCTACGAGTTAACATAGTTTTATAGTATACGTAATATCTAAATTTAAATTGATCACTAAATTTATATTGATTATTTTAATTAATTATTATTGATTTATTAATAACAATTTACTGATAAGCACTAGATATATGCAGATATACACTCTATTTTGTAATAGATTAGATTATAGTGTAATAATAAATCTATAGATACTAAACTTTCATAAATTTCTATAGATAAATAAGTATGATATAATGCATATATATTATAAAATTTGTACACATCAATTGTATTTACCATTGCTATTAATAAACAAAATTGCAAATTTGTTTACATTTACTTTGTAAAAAAACTTATATTGCCATAATATTATTTAGTTGTTTCTATTATAATATTCAAATAAACAGTGACATTATATAGCATTTAAAGTATCCTTTTAAAGGATTAATTTTAGAAAATGTTCATAATAATACTTATTCAACCTATAGTGAATTAGTATATAGGTATTAGGTTATATAGTTATATTAGTTATATAGGTTACCATAGTTTAAATAGAAATAATAAGAAATTTATTTTTATGGTGATATTCACGAATACACACACATACACACACACACACACACACACATACACATACATACACACACATACACAACTACGCACACCATTACTAGATCTATAATGGCGAGAGGCGCTATGTCTCCTCCCATAATGCAGAACCCTCAGAACATGTTCATTAAGCCAGTGATCGAGGTTAGACCCGCTTATGTAATCCTACTATTACGCAATAGTAGCGTTATATCATCATTTGTAATGTTATTATGTGTTCAACTCGTTTTTTATAATTTCGACTTATAATTTCATGAATTAAATTTATATTGTGTTGTTTTAAACGTATAATTTACAATCGCGTGTTAGTAGTACAATAAAGCTATAGTTATACATGAGTGTGCATAGAATAATAGAGCTATTAGTATTAAGTATTTATGTGTGCATAGACGTAGGCATTACGAGTTGTGTGTACGCCCCTTTATCACGCCCCCCTGTCAATCTTTAGGATATGGAGAGTCAAGAAGGCGGAGTAGAGGTACGCCTAAGTTTGCATGCGATAACACCCCCCGCTTACTACCCTCACACCCCGCTTACTACCCCCGCACCCCCGCTTACACCTAAACGAACTCTAAACGATCTCTAAACGACCTCTAAATGAACAATAATGGTGACCTTATCAACATATTCTCATCCCTGCATGTGTGTGTGTATTTCTATACACAGGAGAAGAAGGAGCGGTCATATATTAATAATAATCAATATTGATATATAAATATATTTATATTAATAATCAATATTAATATATAAATATATGTATATTGATAATCAATATTAATGTATATATATGTATTAGTGTTGTAAACGATGATTTTATGAGGACAAGGTACAATAACTATACAATATTTTCAAAATAAATCGACTGTAATTTCAATATAATTTAGTTTGATAATACACATGTAAGTATGTATTATTATGTAATTTATGTACTACAGCCTAGTAAAACCGTCAAGTTTACAACAAATCTACATTATATACACCTATATATACATTATATATATAAATATATATATATATATATATATATATATATATATGCATTAATAAACTTAATTTATAATGGAATTGTCTCAACCACATTTAATTCGCATGCCATCTTTAACCACGAAACTCATATTTCCTCCCC
Organism: Osedax fenrisi; assembly: GCA_964019155.1. Lineage (NCBI taxonomy): Eukaryota > Metazoa > Annelida > Polychaeta > Sabellida > Siboglinidae > Osedax > Osedax fenrisi. The sequence continues at coordinate 81,838,123 of OZ025243.1, forward strand.
CCCGCTAAGCCCCGCCCCATTCATTTACTAAGCCCCGCCCCCTCTGGCCTATAGGTAGACAGCAGTCTGCCGATGCTGTCGGTGATGAAACTAAACGACGTGTGTACGATGATCACCTCTATAGACGGTCTGGCCGGAGCATCACTTCGTGCCTATATGTCAGCGGTCAGTTGGCGGTCAATGATGTGTTATATAACACATACCAGTAGTAGTAGTAGTAGTTATTACCACACCAAAATATAATATTAAATACATCTTTTAGGAGTGATATATGAAGTTATGGTGACATCCGTATTAAAAAATAAAATAATTATAATAAGAATTAATTGTTTTGAAATGTGTTAGTAGGTATTAAATTGTAGTTCATAAAGTTAGTTAGTCCAGTTCAAATAAGTAACTATGTATTTGTTTTTAAATTTGTTTAAGGGGAACTTTCTGAAATTGAGAAAAAAAAATTGTGTTTCAAAATTTGTTTATATAATATTGTTTACATATTAACTATTTTCTTTAAAATGATATATAAATCATGTTTTTACTTAAATTATAACAATAAAATAAACCCATTTAAAAGTAAATCATTTAAAAGTGATTAGTTAACATCTGTTATACATTATTTAGATCTATATTAATTTTATTTTGTATAGAATATAAAAGAATATATTTAATATAAATGATATTTAACTAATAAATTAGTATTATTTTGAAAATAAAAGATAAAATTATGAATTTACTTCATTTATTTTAAAATTTACAAATTATTAAATTAAATAAAATGCAAATATTGTGTAATTATATATATTTTAAATTATCTGAAAATGTCAATTAATTTAAAGAATTATTTAAGCATTCAATAGAGTTTGAATGAGTAAAATTATCAAAAATAATATTCTGATTAAATTGATTATAAAGATTTGCAATATAATTATGAAAAATATATGAAATATACGCTTTGTTTATTACAAATCTTTATAATCAATTTAATCAGAATATTATTTTGGATTATTCAGAATCTGTATGTATATATTTCATATATTTTTCATATAAATTATTATATAATGTTTTATATATAATATAATCACAAATTCAAACATTTAAAAACTGGATTTTTTACATTTATTTGATTTATAAAATAAATTATTTATTTTGAAATCTACATTCCTAACTAATATAAATTGTTATATAATGTTTTATATCTAAATTCAATAAATATATCATTTATATATAGATAAGAAAACATATATATTACTTTATAATATTGATTTTATATTAGCTGAATACATAATTTTATTATACTTTATAATAAAAAAATAACATTTATATAAGTATTACAATTATTATATAAAATATAATATATATATAAATTTTATAAAATTCTATAAGAAAATATAAAACTATTATTTTATAATATTGATTTTATATTAGCTAAATGTATAATTTTATTATATAATATTATAAATTATTTATTTTGAAATCTACATTCCTAACTAATATAAATTGTTATATAATGTTTTATATCTAAATTCAATAAATATATCATTTATTGATAAATAGATTGATATATAGATAAGAAAACATATATATTACTTTATAATATTGATTTTATATTAGCTGAATACATAATTTTATTATACTTTATAATAACAAAATAACATTTATATAGGTATTACCCGGGGTATTACAATTATTATATAAAATATAATATATATATAAATTTTATAAAATTCTATAAGAAAATATAAAACTATTATTTTATAATATTGATTTTATATTAGCTAAATGTATAATTTTATTACTTCTTATTTTATTGTATTTATTTATTGTAATCATTTCAAATGTGTTTTACTAAAGTGGTGATCACACCAAAAATGCCGGCAAAATATACCGCCATATTATGTCGAAATATCTACAGTTTAAAAAATAGAGAATATAATAAATCCTCTGTGATTGACACATATGGGTGCGTCTAATATGTGTCAATCAATGTATTAATAGATTGTATTATAAACAACTTAAAAACTTACAGCGTAGTAGATTGTTATAGTTATCGTTATCCTATTTGGCAGTAGAACGTAGTATTAGAACGTAGTATTAATTTATTTATATACATAACTAAACAGAGAAAACAATGAAAATATTAAAGTATTTATTATTAAAAAAGTTATTACAACAAAAACGTACTACGTTACGTAGAGAGGGTGTTTTTTGTTATCTATACTATACGCATCCCAGATAACCGATCTCTTCTTAATTTCTCTCACGCATTTTATGTTTACTTCTTCTTTAGACATATTAATTTTCAAAATAATTTTTAATATATTTTTTATTATATTCATCTGTGATTGACACATATAGCCGTGTAGGACACACCTTCAATGTATTAATACATTTATTATAATTTAAAGTTTATCATATTTAATATATAATATAGCCTATATTATATATTATAAGTACATATATTTAATATAATTTAATATATAATATAGTATATATATATTATATATGATATTATTATATTTAACATATAATTTTATATAGATATATACAGTTATATAGGTTAATTTATAATTATATTATATTAAGCTCCTCTGTGATTGACACATAGGACACACCTTTTTGCCGACATAAATCAGAAAAATTAGGAATAATTCTATTTATTATGCAGGCATTTGTGTCGACATAATATATGCAGTTCACACCAATTTGTCGGTATATATGACTTATTCCGGCAAAAATGTCGACATATATGTCGACATAAGTCCGGTGTGTTCACCACTTAAGAATAAATTGTGTTGATATGTTTTCGTATATAAATGAATGTTTAGATAAAAGTACTAAAACGATCCAACTAATTTCTTTTTCTATATATATATAACATATGTATGCACAATTCCAGAGAGATAATATTAAAAATTATAATTATGATTTATTAGATTTTATAAAATTTGTGAAAAAATAAAATAAAATAAAAGTATGTCTTATAATATTATATAATACATGTAAAATATATATTTTTTAATTTTGTAGCCTCCTTGATTATAGAGTATTAAAATTAAATGTTCTTTTTATATAACTAAAAACAATTTTAAACTCAATGGAGATGTTTTTCGAAACACTCAATAAACGGATGCAATGCATTCCCTATATCTATACATGTAAATTCAACAAAATGGCTGTCCCATGGCGATATCCCCTTAAATAATTATTTAAATGAATTAAAATTTTCAAACAATTTAAATTATATATAATTAGACAATATAAGGCATTTTTTTTAATTTAATAATTTATAAATTTTAAAATATACATAATTTTATCTTTTTTTCAAAATAATACTAATTTATTAGTTAAATATAATTTATATTAAATATAATTTATATTAAATATATTCTTTTATATTCCATACAAAATACAATTAATATAGCTATATATATAATGTCTATCATTATGTTAATATTGTATTGAATAAATAAAAATAAAAAAGTTAATACACTTTTATTAACCACTATTTTTCCTATTTATAGAATATAGGTCACATCTACCCTTGTATTTTTCACTAGTTATAGTTCTAGGGAGTTTAATCCAGTGAGATGGTAGTTAGTCTATTGATTGTCTTTTAAAGGTATATATTTAATGACCTCAAATTATTTGTATTTTTAAATTTGATTCTTTGATGTATGTAGATAGTTTAGTATGTATTACAGTATATATAATATTTATAGTTTTGTAAATAGATGTGTTTAAAGGTAAGCCAGTTTAGTTTTTATCGGTAGTATGTATTATATGTAGTATGTGTTCGTTTTGGAAGTTTAAAAATAAGTTTTCAGGTTTTCTTTAAAATTTTATTGTATTTTTTCTTGTATTTTAGTTATATCAGTAAGTTATTAGTGCGTTATAGTAATCAAGTTTCGGTGTTATATAAGCGGATGGTATTATCTTGAGATATGTTCGGTTCAGAATGAGCTTTATTTGTTTTAATTGATATAGTTTATGGTTACATTGTTTTATTGTTGATGAAATTAGATTATTTAATGTTAAGTGTTTCACCCTAGAGTTGTTATATCATTTTTTATTTCTATTTTAGTATTTGCGATTTTATATGAGTTAAATGAGGTGGAATTATGCCTTTGTTATTGAAGATAATACATTCAGTTTTCTTATTAAATTTTAAATAGTTGTTATTCAAATATATTTTAATTATGTAATATATGACATGCAATATGTGATATACCAATTATTGGGAAGTGCGGCGACAATATATAGTGCTTTAATTGAGAGTAATATTTGATTTACAAGTACAAGAGCTGATAAAGTGCAAATACAATGTATATAGAGTACACAGAGAGCTAGTGCAAGTATATATTACATGTGTATTGATGCCCAACACGGGATACACATTATGCAATGTGTTCATCACAAGATATACATTATGTAACATTATGTCTCCCCTTCATTCACATAATCTCGGTTTTTTATAGTTCACACATATTAGATATTTGCAAATATTCAAGGAAATTGTGGCCTCACATTTATCAAAGCCTTTTACTAAAGGGCTTTGCTATCACTTAATTATAAGGATATATTTCAAATTATTTACATTTTTACTCATGTTCTATATTTATAATTATATATTTTATTTGTCATAATTTTGTTTTATTGATTATCTTATCATAGTTTATTTATTCTTTCTTGTCACTATTATAAATGTAATGAATTCACACAATTTTACCTTATAATTTATCTATTTGTCACGACATATACACATATAAGTATAGCATGCACTGTAGTAATATGCATATAATAAAACATATATTTCGAAAATAAATTGATATACATATATATTTATATATATATATAAAAATGTGTTTTATATAAGCGAATACTTATTTAAATAAATGTATAGTTATGGTAGAACGAAACATCAACACATCCAGCTAATTCTAATCACGTGTATCAGCATATAAAGTCAATATTGGTAGTGCATGTTATTTATGACACGAGTATATTATAGGCTATAGATTTACAGGTACCCCTTAGCTCGAATCTACTCAAGCTCCTTACATCTCCATCTACCTATCATTATTCCATCATCCTATATGTAATAAAAATCTTTAGAATATGTTAGACTATTATCGACTTACAGGTATCACTATATCACTAGAGATAACTCTAATCCTGTACAACTAATATATGATCTAATACAATATAGTATATATATATATATATACAATCCTATATATCCCTGTTTCTCTATAATTACCGTCTATCTCTCTCATTCGATCAGGTTCGAGAGAACAATCTGACAGGTACGGTGTTGATGCAATGCGACCTCTCTGAACTGAAACCCGTGATGAAGATGAACTTTGGAGACTGGGAACTGTTCCGCAGTTACGTGGAGGCTATGCGTCTCAGGGTTTGTACCGCGGTCCAGTACTACGGGCTCATTACTGGTAGTACGGCCACTACACTATATAGGGCTGTGATTTCCAGTACTAGTTTAATGCGCAATCGCTGAAAGTATACAAATACCTTAAAAGTTATATATGGTGCGAGTACAATTTATATAGAATATATAGAATATATAGAGCTAGTGCGAGTGCAAATGTAGATTAGATCTAAAAGTTGCCCAACCTTAGTTGGACCTATTAAGTGCCTATTCAATCAATGTTTCGGATCCCTTCTTAATCTATCGCGATCAGCCATAGTGTCCCTACCTGAGTTATAGCTCAATAGAAATGTTCTAGGCATCGACGCATATTTCAACAAAATTTCAAATTATATAACTTACATTACTTTGAACACAATTTCTGTATCAAATTTCAAAATATAGATACTTTTTCAAACAAATTTATGAGAATTTTAATATTTAAATATCATAATATGTATTATAATTATATGTATTGTACAATATGATAAATAAAATGTAATATAGAGAAAGATAGAGAATAATATAGAGTATTTTCCTAGATTTCATGTAGATATTATATAGATATTATGTAGAATTAAATTGCATACTATATAGAATATATAATTTATTATATTATATTTATTATACTATAAGTATTATACTTTAATAGTAGTTTGAAATATAGATTAAAAAATATTTTAGCCATTTATTTATTCACTATGTTTTAGTATTGAATTATAACATATATATATATATATTGATATACATATATAATTCTAAATAAAAAATATATACATGTACATTACATAATCGTACATTAATTACATCAACAGGAAGTGACTGGCAACTTGAATCGTAACAACAAACAGACTGAGAGTCGTTTATCAAAACCTGTCAGACAGAGGAGGCCTATGTCAACACTAATGACTGACAGTAATAACCCTGACCTCAATAGGGGTTAATACTACTACTACTACTACTACTACTACTACTACTACTACTACTACTACCTGACCACTACTACTACCATCACTACTACTACTACTACTACTACTACTACTACTACTACTACTACTACTACTACTAATACTACTACTACTACTACTACTACTACTACTACTACTACTACCATCACTACTACTACTACTACTACTACTACTACTACTACCATCACTACTACTACTACTACTACTACTACTACTACTACTACTACTACTACTACTACTACTACTACTACTACTACTACTACTACTACTACTACTACTACTACTACTACTACTACTACTACTACTACTACTACTACTACTACTACTACCACCATCACTACTACTACTACTACTACTACTGATGTTACTGTTATTACTATACTAAAGTACTTTTATCCTTATTTGACCCATTCAAATTACATTATTCTTATTCATCTTTCAATGAAATGATTTTGATTGGCTAATGAATTACATGATACTATGAATTTAATTTAATCAACGAGAACCAATACTTCAGATATATTGCTTAATAACTATTAAACTAAACAACTGTTAACATATTAGGAATTATTATATAGAAATTACATTGAATATATTATATATTTATTCTTATTCTAGATTATTCTAATGTGCGTTAATCTTATTCTAGATTATTCTACTCGCACTAATCGGCAATACATTTAAGAGAACACATCATTAATACCCTTCACAATGAATAGGTTTGGACAATAAACCCGAGGGTCTACCGAGGGTGGCCAAGAAGCGAGACAGTATCGTGGGTCTCGCGATGAAAGAGTCGGCCGCCCTAGTGGAAGCATTCCGCGACTACGACAACTATGAGTCACTCGACGAAGAGGAACCTCCCGCCCCCCTCAACGACGTACAGTTGCAGGCCACGCCTAAGGTCAGACGCTCCAAAGATAACGGAGCCGTCGAAGAGGAACCCGCCGCGTCCATGGGTCAGGTCAACGATTCGTTGACCTCTATTCCGAAGGCGATCTACACCATCGATAGTCAAGGTCGGTATTGTTTTCGAACCGATTGATTCACCTAAATACTATATAACGTAAATAGAATACGTTACGTCATTACGAACATCGCTGATTTATTTGAATATATTACGCATAAGAATAAATATTTACCGCTTGTAAATACACATCGTAAATCTAATTAATCATCCGCTTCATTTATAATCTAGTTTATACATCATATATTAACTAATAATCATATTAATAGTACAATTACAATCATAGACACCCTTCGTTACTATAATCAATGAATTAACTGCACAGGATAGCAGTGTGATATAGCACGCTACGATAGCCATAGATGTATAACGAACACACACACACACCACCACCACTACCACCGACTACAGGGCCGGCGTCTCCTCGCAGCGTTCGCGGAAGTTTCCACGGCAACAACGGCACCGAGATGAAAACAATGGTGCAACAGGCCGACGAAATCATGGAGAGCAACGAAAACGACCATCTTCTTTGAGAACACCCCGCACACCCGCTATAACCCCACCGCTACGCCTAACTCTAGCTCGTCCTTCGCCCTTATTTAAACCCCGCCCACTCGCCCGCCCACCCGCCATGTTTACTAGGATAACTTACGAACACGAATAAATCCCTCACTCACACACACGCATAAGTGATGTACCCGTCGCGATATTAACTCTGTATTAATAAATGAATAGAATAAAAATAAAGTTTAATAAAATTAATATATTTTATAATACGCGACTATTCGTCGCGCGGTGTTTTGTTATTCGCCTACGATCGGTGTAATCCATAAGGACAGGACATACTTAGTAGACTTACGGCGAACGACGGTTTAGGAACAACTTTTAAATGTATACACGAATAGATAGTTAAATAAATAGTGTTATGTAATCGATCATTGAAAGAATTAATTAAATCACTGAAAGGTATATAATATTTAGTATTAATCACGCGATTTAACTAATAAATAGTTAGTCAGAGATCAGTTGTGATATATCATACTATAGTATTATATATAGTGTTGTATTTCATATACATTTATTTTTTAAATTTGATAATATTTAATATAATAATATATCTCGTAAATATACTCATCTTTAGATACACTTATAATAGATTCTAAATTTATAGATTATATGTAAATTTAGGAATCAGTAGTTTAGATTATTTTATAATTATATTATACTTTCGTACATCTTTCTTTATAATCAAGATTATCATTAGACAAAACAACATTAATACAATCACGTATGTGATAATTGTTAACATTTACTGTAATAATAAAAGAAGTACAATAATTAAAGTACAATATTAACAGTAACAATATGCGTTTTATATACGTTTCATTATTTAATTTCGTATTATTCTTTGTTTATTTCTATAAAGTATGTTATCGTTAGCAAATATTTATACTTTCGATTATGTATTTACTTAAATAAATTAACAACCAATCAATATGCTTAAATACTTTACAAACATTCTCTTACATACAATAACGTTGATGTAACAGTTAAATAAAGTATACAATCAATATACATACTAAATAAATAACTGGGTGTCTTAAATCGAGAGGTTTTGATTCATACATGCATAATACAAGATTACTTGATAAACTGGAAGTAATAAGCTCTTACATCAATACCGTTTTAATTTAATTTTCGCCGAATTTTGTCCTTCAATTTTTATCTTCCAGAATGAATAAATTGACTGCCATTAAATATATACCTTCTCATATCAACTTGCATATATAAACTAATATAGCTATATTATTTTTTTTTTGATTATACAAAGAACATTTGTTTATAAATACCATAGAGATATATTTCGTACATATTATTTTATAATAATAGTAAAAATACAATTTCTATAGAATAAATAACAATTTAAAACAGTATATCACAATAGGCTATATATAATAAATATGTGGGTATAATATACAAATTAATATAGTATGACTAAAATATGATTCCTTATGTGTAGACTAGTGATGAAAATGAAAGTCTCGGCTAGGCATTAAAAACCAAAAGTCTCGGCTCAGCATCATTTACATCCCTAGTGTAGACTATCAATACACCATATGCTGCTTATCTATTTACAAGGTAAACTATGAAACGCTGTAACATCCCTTTAAATAAATAAAGTAGTTTCCCTATTATTACAAAAATTATTTATTTTCATTCTTCGTTATATATGTCCGTCACAAATATGATAAGTTCTATTTTAATTTTTCATTCATCTAAATAGGGATCTGGTAGTTTCATCAGTCTGAGGATGAAAATCGAAGGACGGCAATTCGACGGACGAAACGTGTTTATATAAGTATATATGTATATATATATTTACATATAGGCAGATCAACAAACTGCTATACGACTAACATATGATTCTTTATGCAGACCATAATAATAATAATGTTATGTAAAATATATAGAATTAATTATAGTAATATTATATATAAATATGCTTACGATTAAGAAATATTGACTATATTATTGACAATATTGATTTATTGACAATATTTCCAAATTCCCTATTTCTTATTCGCGACGTCACTCGAATATACTAGTTGTCCTATACCATAACGTTTAAGCGACAATAGTTAAACCAGTCTCCGGATCTGTAATCTTGATACCCCTATTCTCCTTATCATCACTTGTCACATCACCGACAACTTCCTGTTCTTCGCTGACCGCTTCTTCCTCCTGCTGGATAACATCTTGTTCCTCCTCCTTCTGAACGACTACTTGGTCTCCCTCGCTTTCTTCGGGGATGTTCTCGTTCGCCTCAGGCTCGTGCTGGTGCCTGTGTGTTATGAATTGTAGTTAACATACAAGTATTAGTATATGTACGGATAACCACTATGGGTATAATTATATTTTATCAAGAATATTTATCAATAAACTGTAATGTTTAAGATATATATTTTTATCGATCATTTATCTTCCTGAGAATACAATGTTAACATACTTGTTACGTATATATTATTACAATTACTACAATTAAATAATAAATATTAATAATAAAATGAATACAATTGAATATCGCTAGCCAATTAGTAAACTTACCTACATAATTCACCGAACATGCAGTATCCTTCTTTGTAGAACTGGCATATCGTAATAACTTTCATTCTACATTAAAATATGTATACGTATTATTATATATACATATATATATATAGTACTAAATATATACTATATAGGGGACCGAACGGGGTATACCACTATAGTGGCCGAGAACGAAGTAGTGGTCGTTTAAGTAATGCTTAAATGGTGCTAAATAGGATAAAAAGTTCTATATACAATATTTAGATAATCAAAATTGCTATAATATAAATTTCTTTTTTTTTAAAATAATTAATTAATTACTCTAATTTATTACATAATAATTTTTTGTCAATTTTGACAAAAATATGATTATATATATTTATGCTTATTTATGTGTAAGAGTATGTGTATATATAATTATAATAGTTATAAATATATTACAATAGTTTAAAATTTGAATGTAATAAATGGTTTATTTACAATATACAAAAATAATTTGTAATTGTATGTTTAGATTTGTTAACATTATTAGTATTAGAAAGGCCAGCTAACAGTAATAGCCTCATAATAGCAACACTAATAGCCTCAACTGTTGACATTATGCTGTCATTATGTTACAATTAAAAGTCTATTATGCTGCCATTAAAAG
>OZ025243.1:81854212-81871712 GCA_964019155.1 Osedax fenrisi
AAGTTACACTAGATAAATTATATATTATTGATGAATCAATCAGATAATTATCTGATTGATTCATCAATAATATATAGTTTATCTAGTGTAGGGTGTCCGTATTATAACACAGTATGTCCGTATTCGGACATGGGTACCGAATAATGACACCCCCGTTATCTATGGAATTATAAGATTAAATACAATTTTAAAATCACAATAATATCTATAATCATATAATATTAATATATTGTAATTTTTGAATACAAATAATGACTCAATTAGAACTATTACAATTACATTATTTATAATTAATTTTATGAACAATTTATTATAATTTAATTAGTTAATAAATTATTTATTTTTATTATTTTTTAATTAATAATACAATTTTAGTATTTAAATAATAATAATTTTAGAGTTATCTTTATTTGTGGTATTAATATTATAACGCACGCGATTTTTATGAAAATCAGAATAGTTCATACGCTGCGCGCTGATTGGTTATATGATGTCCGTATTAAGACATCTATAGATGTGTCTACTCTATAGAGTGTCCGTATTAGGGACTTATATGACCTCTAGATATATGCTTATAACTTAATGAATATTTTATGACAAATATAGAAATTATATATATAATTTTAGAATGATTTATTTTTTAATAATATAGTGTTGTATTTTATATCGATACATTTGTATATTCTTGAGAAGGTTTTAAGTTAACATTTTTTTTCATACATTTAAAAACGTAATAAAAAAATCAGTTTATTGGATATATCAGCAATATTTTGAATAATTAAAAATTAGAAAATTTTTATTAAGATTATTTATATATTTATGAATATTTTATTCATTAAAATTTTTTTTGTAGGATTTATGGTTTCTGAGATACCGAGAGTGACCGTATTCGAGCACTGTCCGACGGACAGTGTCCGTATATACCTAATATTAGGTTACTTTCCCATACGCCACTTCCACTATAGTGGAAACCAATGGGAAACTTATGAGTAGAAACTATAGTGCACTATATAACACATAGTGAAAACGTGTTTACTAAATTATGTGTAGATAAGTAGATAAGTTATGAATGATTTTGAGCCTAAAGGCTAATCATTATTTACAATACTACGTAAGTATAATACTACATTTAGTAGAATGATGGTAGCGTAATTTAATTGGGATATTTAATTTAATTGGGATATTGAAGTGCCCTAGTATATTCTTTATATATATATATATATATATATATATATATATATATATATATATATATATATATATTATTAAAGTATACTTTAATAATATATACTATAATATATAATATATTATAATATATACTATATATATATAGTAATGATTGACCTAATTGATTTAATTCATCGAGGAATGGATGGAAAGTATGATTATATTTATAACATATACACAGTTATAATTCTTCTATAGGAATATACGATAATTAGTCAGAAGTTTTAAAGCTTACAGAGCACGTAAACGCTTCGTAGTAAATGTGAATACCAGTAAACTCGGACCAGGTAAACTCGGACCACTTTTGAAATAAAATTCGGACCACTTTTGAAGAAGATTCGGACCAGTTTAAAATAACTATATATAGTATACTTCTATAATATGGGCTAAAGCATAAAAGTAGTCCGAGTTTTCTTCAAAAGTGTTCCTAGTTTATTTCAAAAGTGGTCCGAATTTAACTGGTCCGAGTTTACTGATACCCGTAATTGTATAAATGTCATAACCAATTCTGATTTAGAAACTAATTAGGATATTATTACTTTTAGAGTACCATATATGGTCTTTTAGAGTACCATAGCTTAATAGTTTAATACACTTGTATATAACACTCCTAATCCTCCACCAAAGTGGGAACTAGGTTTGTGAAGGTGAACGAAGCATAATAAATTTTTGTTTAATGTGGCAATTATAGGGGTATCATTAAGAGTAAGCCATGTTTCAGTAATGCACATAATATATAAATTAAGATAAGTAAATAAGTCAATTATTACATCAGCTTTGTTTCTGATAGAACAAACATTTCAGCCTTAATATTGGATAAGTTTGGAATTTTATATAGTACAGAGTACATATTGGAGATGGTGGGTGAGGGACAGGGTTGGTTGATGATGTGTTGTGAGGATGAATGAGATGTGTATGCTAGTTGTAGGATTGATGAAGGCAGGGGATATTGTTCTACGGTGGTTGTCATTGGTAATTGTATGTCATTGTTTGGGTTGACCATTGGCTAAGTCAATTTTATTAGTAGTATACTTGGTCTGTATATAAGCTTCATAATAAGTCTTCCATCTATTGAAATGATAATCTGTAATGTTTATGGGATCGCTAGACTTCAGAGTTGTTAATTGTTAGTTCGAATGTACTATTATTATTGTAAGTGCACCGTATACCAGCTGGTGCTAAACACTCTTTTATGACATTGTATATTACTATACCTCTGAATATTTCACTACCTGAGCGTTGCTCTCGTATATATATATATGGGAGAATCGGATGTATTTTTATATAGTATATATTAGAAAGCAATGTATATGAAGAGTTGGGTAAGTTGAAGTAAATTACACATATTGAATTTATAAAGTTGTATGAGGTTAGTGAGCTTGTAGAAATATTTAAATATGAGAGTATTTTATGAAAGAAGTTAATGTTTCTTTCATCTTCATTAAAATGTTCAATTACAAGATAATTAGATATAGTAGTATTAACAGTAACAGGTATATTATTAACTTTGGTTATGGGAATATATATGTCGTACAGCTGAAAAGTTTGATATATTTCGAGGATTGGTTGGAGGTTGAAAGTGTTGTTTTAGTTGTAGTAGTAGTAGTAGTAGAAGAAGTTGTAGTAGAAGTAGTAGTATTATTAGTATTAGTAGTAATAATAGTATTAGTATCAGTATTAGTAGTATTAGTAATAGTATTATTATCAGTATTAGTAGTAGTAGTATTAGTAGTAGTAGTAGTAGTAGTAGTAGTAGTAGTAGTAATAATAATAGTAGTAATAGTAGTAGTAGTAGTAGTAGTAGTAGTAATAGAAGTATTAGTAGTAGTAGTAGTAGTAGTAGTAGTAGTAGTATTAGTAGTAGTAATAGTAGTAGTACTAGTAGTAGTAGTAGTAGTAGTAGTAGTAGTAGTAGTAGTAGTAGTAGTAGTAGTAGTAGTAGTAGTAGTAGTAGCAGTAATAATTATAGTAGTGGTAATAGTAATTTAATAATTATTATATAGATATAATTAAATATATATATATTTATTAATATATATATCTATTATATAATATACGTATGTTATTAATATAAGCATTACCTTACGAGATTTAATAGAAAATAAATTAATAAAAAACTAAAAATAATGAAAGCAACGCATAGCAACGCATAGCAACCAAAATTAAAGTCGCATAAATTTAAAGCGTTATTTCTACAAATGAAAAAAAATTATATTTCTTTAAATATAATTAATTTAGACATACATTCGAATAACCAGTTCTATATTATACGGAATTACTTTCAATGTTTACGTAGTCATTACAGTAAAGGATAATGTTTTAAAATCGATTTCGAAAATAAGAAAATTGAACCATGGCAACGTTAAATTATTTAGTAAACAAAAAAAAATCGAATTCGGCAATTGTTCAATTTAAAATCATAGGATATGTTTATTAAAAATATATATAATTTCTAAAACTATATAATTGTAATATATTTACATTACAACTGGATTGTAGTAGGGGAGGGTGGGGTTGTATGACCATGTTTTTGTATAAAGTGCTATCATGATGGTAATAATACATTTTTCTTAATTATTTAAATTGTATTGCATAATATATGATATTAGTTAACTAATATATCACTTTTAGATATAAGGAATACTTATAAGATTTCATAATTACAATTAAAAAAAAAATAAAAAAATTCATTCAACCCCAAAGGCGGGGTTGAATGAACATACCATGTTTTACTTCTTTAATTGCTCTTGTCATGATAGTTTTATCACGTTTTATCACCTATTCTATCAGTTTGTTGAGTATAGTTTCTCATTTTTGATTCCTAGAAATAATATTTAAATAATTATTAAGAATTAGTAATTGACCCTCATTAAAATTAATTAAATTAATTATTTTGATATACAATTAATTATATTATTTCTATTTAATCATTACTTATTTATATTCGGATCATTGAATATATATTATAATATTATAATAATATTAATATTATAATATTATAATATTATATTATAAATATTAACATATGATATTTGTTTGATTGAACAATATTCATATAACCCCATTTTTAGATGTTCACTCAACCCCATATCAAATTTTATTATTAATTGATAACATTTAAATATTTTATTTAAAATTTTAAATATATTTTTATATTAATATTAAGTTAATTATATATTAAAATCATATATATATAATATGAAAATAATCAAATAATTATTATAGAAGTTATAACATATATTACCTTGTCTGGAATTTTTACTTTTGAGCGTACTTTAGTTAAAAATGTGATTAAAATGTTACTATTTTTATTTTTTTATTAAAAATGATACTTCCGCAACTGTATTAATTATATATGGCGATACTAGTTCAGTTAAATCAAATTTCTGCTGTAGCAAACAATTGTTATCTCCAGTAGCTCATGCAAGACACCTGTTCATACAAACCCACTCTCCCCAACATGTAATTTAGAAATTAATAACGACAATTATATAATATGTTCATGTGGTAATAAATACCACTATACATGCTTATATAAAGCACACATTATGAAAACAAATTGGTCTAATAAATCACCACCAAAATATGCTATTCAGTTATTTAGATCAAACAATTTTATATTTAAATGTATAAATAATAATACTGATAATACACCAATATAACTATATAGTTTAAATAACTCATTACCATCGTCTACTATTATTGATAATAGTAATATTTATAATTTAATAAATAGCACAGAAACTAAATTAGGTAACAAAACCTAAATATGTTATTATCAAAAATCACTGAAATAAGTGATATTATATCATGTAGTTAAAAATAAATTAATTAAAAGTTAAAAAATTATCAAATGTATTTATAATTCTAGAAGTAGTTCCTATGAACTAATATATATTTAAATAATAAAATTGACTGGAATATGTCAATTGGTGAAGATAATATCAGTGTGTGGAAATTGTCATATATTACTTATAAAAATTCCATTATTAATAAAAATAAAAATAAAACTACAGGTTCTAGATGACTAACCGGCGATAAAGATGAAAGTATTAAAAATAACAATTTAAATATATATATTATGCTAATGCTCGTAGTATTAGAAATTAAATGAATTTTTTGGAATTTTTACTTTCATCTAATAAATATGACATATATGTTTAGTTGAAACATTTTTAACAGTAGATGATAGAGATTCTCTATATTTAATCGGTGGAAAAAATTATATACTATTTAGATACGATACATTAATTCATAGAGGAGGTATTGCGATATTTTGTAAATCTAGTTTAAGTCCTGTAAGAAATTTTATTTAACACGAAGTTCAATATATAGGTTCAATATACATTTAAAAATTAATTCAAAAATTCCATTTAATATTATATGTGTTTATAGACCTCCAAATTGTAATGAAATATCTCATGAACAGATTGACAGTAAATTATTTGATATACCCAACAAAATTATAATTATTCTATATTATAGGAGATTTTAATTTACAAAATTTTAATTGGAAAGAATATACATGTCCTAGTTACCCACAAAGTTATGCATTACTTAACAATTCGATTATTAACAATTAATTTTTACAATTAATAAATAAATTAATAAATAATCCAACTCGTAATAATAATATAATTGATTTATTTTATACTAATGAACAAATATTTATACCTACTATCTAATATAAATATTGAAGACTATTTCGGATTATACAAAAATATAAGTGACCACTATTCTGTTTCATTTAATGTAAATATTGAAAAATACCCATGTAGGTTTCCTAAACAGATTTTAAAATCAAATATGATTTCAATAATGATTTTGATTTCAATAATGCTAATATAAAATTGATTAATTAAATATCATCTTTCTAGATTTAATTGGGCATATCTAAATTCAAATGATTATAATATAGATCAAAAAGTAGAATATTTTAATGATGTTATAAATAAATTATTTATATCATATGTTCCTAAAATAAATAATACAATAAAACAGGTAGGTTCTTCTACTTCCGAAGAATATATTGAAATTGAAGAAGCAAGTAACACATTTACTTCTAAAATCTAAAACTAATTTGCAATATAAATATAATTGGAAAGAAGCAAAAAAAATGTATCTAAAGAATTAGAATCTTTAAATTTTAATAGAGAGATTAATGCAATTAATTCAAAAAATATATTAAAGTTTTATAAATTTATGAAAAAAAGACAAAATTTAACATCTGGAGTATCTCCTCTAATTGATATATAAAATATTGCTATTTTAATTTCAGATCTAGACAAAGCAAATACATTAAATTCACATTTAAGTTCAATTCAACAAAATGATAATGGAAATTTACCCGAATTTTATAATTTAACTAAACAAAAGTTTGATAATATTGATTTAATTCCTAAAATATTAAAATATTTTTAAATAGACTAAAAAATTATACATACTTTCGGAACTGATGGGATACCATCTTCTATGTTACAATTATTGTCTAATGAATTACGTAGGCCTTTATATATTATTTTTAATCCATCTTTATTATCGGGTAATATATCGAAAATTTGGAAAAAATCTATAGGAAAATCACACCAATTTTTAAAAAGGGTGAACCATCAAATTCAAATAACTATAGGCCTATTTCAATAACATGTGTAATGTGTAGAGTATTATAACTTATTATTTCCTAACAATTAATTTTGTATTTAAAATCTAATAATTTATTAACAAAAAATCAATATGGTTTTATAAGTGGAAAATCAACAGAATTACAATTAACAAAATGATTAAAATGTTGGTATAATGAATTGAATAATACAAAATATGTATAGGTATATAATATATAATATATAATAGCCTATATAATATATATTGATTTTGCAAAAGCTTTTGATGTTGTTTATCGTGAAAAACTATTATATAAATTAAAAGCATACTGCATAGCTAATAAAATAATAAAATGGTTTTATAATTTGTTATCGAATAGATTTCAAATTACACGGGTTGGAAATTCTTTTTCAAATAGTTCTATTGTAAAATCTGGAGTACCACAAGGATCGGTTGTAGGTCCAATTTTATTTTTATTATATATTAATGATCTTCCTAGTATATTATTTTCTGAAATTCATATTGATTTATTTGCCGATGATACAAAAATATATTTTTGTTACGCATCTGAGAGTGAAAGATTTATTTTACAAAATAATTTAAATTTATTTTCACAATGGGCAAATAATTGACAATTAAATATTTCATTATCAGAATGTGCAGGTATGACTTTAGGAAAGGTAACTCCATCAACATATTTTATAAATAATATTCAATTAGAATATGTTACTTTGTATAGAGATTTAGGAATAATATTTGAAAATAACCTTTTATTTAATAAACATTTTGATTATATTTGTAAAAAAGCTTATTTTTCTTTGAATTCAATTTTTAGATGCATTAGGGGAGAGTGGGGTTGTATGAACATGTGTCTTGCATGAGCCACTGGAGATAATAATTGTTTGCTACAGCAGAAATTTGATTTAACTGAACTAGTATCGTCATCTATAATTAATACAGTTGTGGAAGTATCATTTTTAATAAAAAAATAAAAATAGTAACATTTTAATCACATTTTTAACTAAAGTCTGCTCAAAAGTAAAAATTCAAGACAAGGTAATATATGTTATAACTTCTTTAATAATTATTTGATTATTTTCATATTATATATATATGATTTTAATATATAATTAACTTAATATTAATATAAAAATATATTTAAAATTTTAAATAAAATATTTAAATGTTATCAATTAATAATAAAATTTGATATGGGGTTGAGTGAACATCTACAAATGGGGTTATATGAACATTGTTCAATCAAACAAATATCATATGTTAATATTTATAATATAATATTATAATATTATAATATTAATATTATTATAATATTATAATATATATTCAATGATCCGAATATAAATAAGTAATGATTAAATAATGATTAAATAATAATGATTTAAATAGAAATAATATAATTAATTATATATCAACTAGCTGGCTACGGCCCGGCGTTGCCCGGGTATTATACTTATATACTTATTAGTGGGAAATGATAATGTCTGAAATGTTGCCCTACCTATTTACATGAATATATCCAAATTTGAATGACATTATAATTATTACGAATTTTATTTATATTTCTTTATTTATAAAATATATATAAATTTTTAATATAAGATTTTCATATATATATGAAAATCTTTGGCCAGTATATATAATTTATTTTCTTCGCGTTAATTTCGTAATTTAATTTCTTTATCAATATAATTAATTAAATTAATTTTAATGAGGGTCAATTACTAATTCTTAATAATTATTTAAATATTATTTCTAGGAATCAAAAATGAGAAACTATACTCAACAAACTGATAGAATAAGTGATAAAACTATCATGACAAGAGCAATTAAAGAAGTAAAACATGGTATGTTCATTCAACCCCGCCTTTGAGGTTGAATGAACTTTTTTATTTTTTGTTATTAATTGTAATTATGAAATCTTATAAGTATTCCTTATATCTAAAAGTGATATATTAGTTAACTAATATCATATATTATGCAATACAATTTAAATAATTAAGAAAAATGTATTATTACCACCATGATAGCACTTTATACAAACACATGGTCATACAACCCCACCCTCCCCTACTACAAAATCCCCTAGAGCATTATTAAATGCATATACAATTTATTGCAGACCAATTTTAGAATATGCATCCAAAATTTACTAACCCTTTTCAAAGGTTAGTAAATTTAGTAATCTCATAGATCAAATTGAAAGAGTGCAAAGATTATTTACTAGACGATTAATTACAAGATGCGTAGGATATACACATTTATCAAATATTAATTATAAATCATATATATAGAGATTGGGATATTTTAAATTAGAATCACTTGAACTTAGAAGATTATAAATAGATCTAAGCACAATTTTAAAAATTTCAAATAATTATACAGATACAGATATACCTAAATATATTTGATATCCTTAACTTTTCGAATAATTGTAGAACTAGAGGTAATTGTAAACAGTTAATATATGGAATTCATTAAATAATGATATAATAAAATCTGTATCTGTTTCATATTTAAAAAATAAAATAAACAAAATCTGTTTTGACAAACAACTTTTTTTTAACAGAAACTTATAATTTTATATTGATTTATGTTTCATTTCATATCTTAATTATGGCATATAATTATTTCTTCGGGGTTTTTAAAAAAAAAATGTTGTTATAGAAAATTTAGGTTATATCTATATTTCAAATATACTATAATATAAAATTAATAATTCATTATTATTACAGATAAAAAAGTAAGTATTATTTTATTTTTGTTTGTTCTGTATTATATTTTTGTTTTATATATATTTTGTATATATGTTTCAAATGTATTATATTACTAAAATAAAATATTAATAATTTACTATTATTTCAGATTATAGTAATACGTATTATATTGTTTGTTTCATAATATTATTGGTTTGTTTTGTTATTAACGTGTTCTGTTTGTGTAGATGTATATTGGTTTATTTTATTTTTAACATGTTCTGTTTGTATATATATATATTTCAAATTTATTATACAATTAAAATATAAAATTAATAATGTACAAGGGGAGAGTACTCGAATACCGACACCCTAACAATAAATCACCATAACTTTATTATTTCTCAATTACATATTTCAAAATTGTATTTATAAGTAGGTATATAGTATATACATATAATAGCTATTTTAAAATTTAATTTAGTTTGTTTAACTCTGAGATAACAGGGGTGTCGATATTACAGGCATTGCCTCGAATACCGACACCTTGGCACATAATATCGACACCCTAAATATATCGATATTTAGATATACCACATATTATTTAATATCCACTATCCAATCAGAATTAAATGCGCGTTACTTTTAGTTAACACTTGCAATTAATACGTTGTTTTCCTAAAATTAATTTTCGAAAAAATTATAAATATTAAGTTTGAAATTACTTAATTATAATGCGAATATTGTAAGTACATAGGAGTTTTATATAGTTTCTGAAAGACTATTTAATTTCAAGTAGAAACAATATATAATAGGTATAAAATAATATAACATAACGATACGTAAATTATTAGAGTAATGGACATAATAAACTAATAACGCTGATTGGTTATACAATTGAAAGGGTGTCGATATTACATGCAATAAGGGTGTCGGTATTATGAAAATGTACATTGCCTAGGTAAACGTCAACAAATTTGTAACACATTATAAAAAATACAAAATCTTTTCGGCACATTGTAAAATATAATTAGATATATAGGGGAGAGAAGGGTATTGTGGCCGATGCGGGTATTGTGGCCGATAACGATATTTCAAGAACCATTATAGTTATCAAAAAATGATATATACGAAAAATGTAGATAATTGTATTCTAAGAATGATAGTGTACATAATTTTTTATTTATATCAATATTAATTATTGATTTTTGATTAGAGAAAAAAATCAAATAATAGTAATTTTTATCGAAAAAAAACGTTTGTAGCTGAATATAAGTAAAACTAAATGGGATAACGATTAATTATTTTTATATTTAATATAAAAGTGCATTTGTATCTTGATATATGATACAATGTATTTTATTTTCTAATTATAAAAATAGTACGTATTTGAATACATGACGCGATCCTAGTGGCTAATTCGGAACTATCGACCATAATACCCGCACTAGTGTATTTTATCTCTATTTATACGGAAAATTTGCTTTTTAATAAAAATAAAATTATTTGAATACAAATAATTAAATGAGTAAATGTTGATAGCCATTATTTAGAACAACATATTGTAATTGTATATACAACTTATTGGATCATAATATCCAATATTAGTATGATATATTTTGTTTCTTGTAAGGTAATAAAAACATCGGCCATAATACCCTTCCCTCCCCTACGATGTATTTAATATATTTAAAATATTTAAAATATTTAAATTTTCATATGATTGAGAATCGATATTGTACTTCAAAAATTTCATAAATTTAGAGTTGTAACGAAAAAATTAGTTTTTTGTTTATAATTAAAAAAATATAAACATTAAAAAAAAAAATACTTATATGAATTAGAATTATATTGATTAACATTTATTATATTAATCATTTTTTGATTGGAATTATATTTTAGGAGATCTCTATAGACACCCTATGGGGTGTCGATATTACGTGCATGTCGATATTAGAGCATTCTCCCCTACCTACTATTATTACAGATTTTGGTAAGTATTACATTATTTGTTTGTGTCATTCTAGTATTGGGTTACATTGATTGTTAACATGTTCTGTTTATAATATATTTAAAATGTATAATTTAAAATTTAAACTATATAACTAATAATTTATTACTAATACAGGGTACACGGATAAGAAGAATTCTATAAAGTTAAAGTATAAATTGAATATTTCGATGCAACTTACAAAATAATGTATTTTATTTCTATTTTGATAATTTTTCGTTTATTTTTACTATATTTCTACATTCGATAATTTTTACGGTAACCGCCCTATTAAAAAAATGACCCACAAATTAAACCATTTAATTTCTTTAATTTTTTAATTTCGTATTATTCTTTGTTTATTTCTATAACGTATGTTATCGTTAGCAAATATTTATACTTTATACTTTCGATTATATTTTCGGCTATGTATTTGCTTAAATAAATTATCAATCAATCAATCTATAATTTATAATATATGTTTTATGTTGTATTATTTTATATTAAAAGAATTAAAATAATTTTATTAAAAAACTAAATCACTATTACGCTTATAATTCATACACGTGAAAACATTAGTACACTTAATAACTTGAAAATAATAAATGTTTATATTAATCATATGATTCGAGTGTGCACACATCATATAGGGTGTACACTAAGATGGGTCGATCATCTTCATATCATATTATTAATTCATATTTTGATCTATATAATCTCAAGATGAATTTGCAACAAAAACATTTTTCAAATATGGTCATTCAGAGTATGCGAAAATGATTTTAAAAGTTTGATTTTTTTTAAATCTAAAAAAAATACTAATTTTACCTACATATATTTAGCACCTGTAAACTGTACACATCTAATTCTATCCAACTGTTGTATTACTTAACACTTTTTTGTATTACCGAACATTCCCTAGATATAACTTTATAAGTCATAATAGCATGTAAAAGACTTTTGAAACATCGGTGATATTAGTTGTCATATTATGTAACCTATATTCTAACCCTGGTGATAATACATATATTACTAATGCTTATTTATATCTTTTAAAAGAACATATATGCTATATTCGTCAATTATTAGACTTACATTCCTTTACTTGGAACATATATGCATTATATATATATATATATGTATATGACTCACTATAAATAATAACAGTTCGATCACTACATGTCTCATTAACTGTATACCCCTTAGCTCCAACATATATATAATCTCCCATAACCTTTAATAAATTCAACATCATCGAACTTACTGAAACCTTGATTAACGTCCTCGATAGTGCCGAAAAAAAATAGAATACATTTTTGTATAATAAAACGAATGGCTCTCGTCCCCTTAACGAACTAACAGCTATATTTCTCGAATACTTCTCTCATACTACAATTATTACTGGCGACTTTAACTTTCACTTTGACTCCTATATATAGTTAGTTTATAAACACCCCACTCAAATTGCATTGACCTTTGCACTCAATATAATATCCATCAAAATAACTGATTCCCAACACATATACACGGTCACACTCTTGACCTAGTATTTACAAACCTCGACTCGTTATTAATTACTGCCCCTCCTACTAACTCAACACTCATTACTGATCATTATGTCATTGCTTTTATCATAAATACCTCTAAAGTTATTAGTAAAATAACTTATTTTCGTAACCTTAAAACATTAACTTTACACAATATTCAGTAGATATACATGATTCCCTAACATTCCACACTAACTTCAATAACTTCCTTCCATAATGTATTACCTTACTCCTTAATAAATATGTACCACTAACTACTAAACTACTACCTATGCACACAACTACACCATGGTTTTCTACTAAACTTGGACTCAAAAAAAAACTTGTTAGAAAGAAAAATAGAATCTACAATAAATCTCCTACTGAATATAACCTCTCCCAGTTATTCCTTAACCGAAATATCTACCACATCTAAAAAATTCCAAATCCAACTACTATAGTATTATATATAATGAAAAATTCAACTGCTACAAACATGACTACAAACAGGTATATACAATATTTATATAATCTATCCTCGACCATTGCACCAATATATAAACTATTATGTTTAATTGATGGATCCCTTATAAATTATAAATTATATAAGTTATAAATGATATTATCCCTTCAGACTTAAAAAACTCAATTGTCAGCGCTTTGATAAAAAAACCCAACTCGACTGCAATACACTCTCTAATTACAGACCCATATATTAACTTCCAATTTTAACTAAATTACTTGAGAAGGTAATCTACAAACAATTATTCTTCTACCTCACTGCCAACAATATACTTGATCCTCATCAAAGCGCCTTCAGAAAACTACACAGTATAGAAATGACTATACTCTCACTACATCACTACCCATTGACATACATTGCCAACAACCTCCCAACACACTTACTGCTTCTAGACATCTCTTCAGAATTTTACATCATTAACCTAGACTTACTTATCTACAGACTAAAACTAACTGGACTTGAAGATATTGTATTACTCTGGTTTTCCAATTACATCACAAACACAATCTACAGTACTAAAATTAACAAATCTCTATTACCCAAACGCAAAGTCATCTTCGGATTACATCAAGGATCATTCATATCCCCCATCCATCTTCTGTATTTACCTACTCCCCCTTATCAAACTTATTAACTACTTTAAAGTAAGGAATTCCTTCCGTTAAATATAATATTTATTGAAATTGACATTGAAATGTACACCGATTGTCACCAATCATCCAATATTCACCTTCAATCATGTCTCACTACTATCAATAACTCTCTCACCAACAACTATTTATTACTTAACCCCAATAATACCCACAAATGTACCTACGTCATGCCCTAATCCATCATTATACTACATTAACATATCTAGTCATCCATATTAATAACAAATTAACTTTTGATAAACACATATCAACATTAAAAGCCTCCACATTCTAACATTTATTCAATATAAACAAAATACGTGCTTACATAATAACATCAACTGTACTAACTATTACTCATATTTTAATTCTGCCTCGTCAACACTACTGCATACTTATATTCAGAGCTGGGTACGATACTCAAAAAATGTATACTAGATACAATTACAATTACACACTTTTTTCTTATAATAGATACTATAGTATATAATAGATAAAATTGATAAATTATAATATATACTGTAGTATACTACAATTACTTTAAAAAAAATCATAGTAGATACAATTACAAATATATTATTTTCTTAGTAGATACATCTTAGTAGATACAAATACATTATAATTATATACAATGTATATATTATATATATATAAATAATATGTATATATATATATATATATATATTATATCATATAATATATATTTATAATTATATATATAAATATATATTCATCGATGTTGAGTTGAAAGTACATATCAAGGAACATTAAGAAGGCATCCCAATAGGTACAAGTATTTTAACTTTAAAACTATTTTCTATAAAGTTAACTATAATGTTACTGGGAAACCCCCATACTTTCCGGCAACTTGCCTGAAATATAATAACTTTATAGGGTATCTCATTACAACTTGATAGAAAATGGTTTTAAAGTTACAATATTGCCAGTAAGTTGTAGGAAAATCTTGTTGTGGGATACCCCCTATACGGAAATAATGTCCTGAAATGTTTTATAGAAAGTGATTTTCTAGTAACTTGTAGTGGGATACCCCTTTTAAAGTTACTATTTTTCCGGAAAGTTGCCGGAAAGTAAGAGTGTAACCTACTAAAATTGTAGTTAACTTGCTAGAAAATAACTTTCTAAAAATATTTCAGGACATTATTTCCGGAAATACTGCTAGTGGGATACCTCCTTTAAAATGACATATTAAATATTTACACCTTATAACGTGTTCTTCAATAGATGATCTAGAATACATTTGTTGATATTTATTGACATTTAATGATGCCCACGATGAATATTTTAGTGTACCAGCGTTTATTTCATCTTAAATTATACTATGAGCCATTACAGACTATAGAGAAATATACATTATTACAATATACTATTTTTCAACTAAAAATATTCAGCGACCTTAACTTTCGAATGTTAAACATGAATATAGTAAATTAGTATTAATATTTGGTATTAGTATTAATAGTAGCGGGGAGACAAATATTGTAGTATACTACTATTGTAGTATACTACTATAGTAGTATACTACTACTACTACCACTATAGTATCAACGATTTTTCTTAGGATATATGAAGTATACTTCGCACAATATTTGATAGTACTGTACTACTCATAGTATATATATATATACTATATACTATATTTTTATATATAATAATACTACTATAGTATACTACTATAGTTATATACTACTAATATATCATTAGTATTAATAGTATTAATGTACCGTAATAAGTGGTGGCACTTGTACTAATATTTATTATATGTTACCTTGTTATGTTGACGTAAACTAAATAACTAGAATAACAAAATATTTATTGTTATTTATATTATCAATAAAAAATAAAACTTTAAATTTTTTTTTAAATAATTATAATTATTTATATTTGATTACAATTTACATTTATATATATAAAAACAATACATATTGATTACATTTCTATAACTATCATTCTATATGGTAAGTAACATATGAATATACGGAGTAATACTATATTAATTTACAAGAATATCACATTATATATGGATACACATACATATATATATATATACAATCTGAGCCCGATTGACAAGCTGTTGGTTGACGGATTTTTTAATTTTTCATTTAATAAAAACAATAAATAATTAAACTAATTATATATTCACTTAAAAAATGTCACATTTAAATTGCTTGTTATTATAGATTTCATTTTATATTAGTCGTCACGCTCTACCACGTTACCTATAGTAGTTAGTTATACCAGTTATACATACCAGTCATACCTAGCTATACAAATGTATACAGGACTCTAATACTATAATTATTGAGCTCCGTTTATAACACGTAATAATACGGTATTTTAAAATAAGTCTACCATGACAATAGTATACTAATGTATACTAATGGCAATCCACCGTAAAATTATTAGGTGGATTGCCATTAGTATACATTAGTATACATTAGTATACATTAGTATACATTAGTATGTAGTACACATACGACCATACGACCACACACACACATGTGCACACACATACACACACATGTGCACACACATACACACATACATATATATATATATATTGAACCTATTTTAACTAAATAGAACTAAATATATTGATAAAGGTGTTATAACAATATATATATATATATTTCGTATCTCTTTGCAAACATTATCATTAATACTTACTTCTTCCATACATAATATGATAAATAGAATACATTTGATTTCTTATAGATGTATATATATATATATATAAACACACACATATATATATATATATATATATATATATATATATATATATATATATATATATATACACACATATATATATATTTGTGTGTGTGTAATACGTTAATTCAATATACGCGTAATTTATATTATAATAATGTATACGCGTGACATATATAATTACCAATGAGTCATTATTATTCATTATTACTCATCGCTATTAATCATCGCTATTACTCATCGCTATTAATCACCCATAGGTTAGTATCGCGTAGCGGGAACAATGACTCGGTCGCACGGTAAACAACGCCGCGATAAGAGGGGTAATAGGGCTGTCACCCCGGAACCGGAACTAGAGCCCGAGCCGGTAGAACCCGCAGCTGTGCCGGCCGCAGCAGGGTACGGAGGCTATTTCCCGACGAATCTGTACAACACCGCCTTCGGGTACAACCAGGGTATGTAATTACATACATACATATATACATATATACATACATATATATACATACATACATATATATATATATACATACATACATATATATATACATACATAT